>WYDF02254096.1:0-34470 GCA_009867245.2 Adranes taylori
TATATATCCCAATAGCCAAGTGTAGGCTTATGTTGAAATATGACTGACTCAGCTTGCTTTATATGCAATATATCTCCTGAAAATTTCAACAAATTTGCGTAATTTTGAAGAATAGAAAGTAAAGAAAACCATGAAAATGAAAAATATACAGGCAGGTGCAAATAAATGAAAATATTTGATAAATTTAAATTTATATTTGATGAAAAATAATTGAAAACTCAAATATTTCCGTGATTGAATGAATTATTGCCTTGACGTACAAACCTAAAAGTGTTTCAATGACCAGTTTTAAAGCTTTTTGGGATCAAATGTATATACAAAATAATTTCTAATTAAAAGATAGCAGGACTTAATTTATTGCTAACTCATAAAAGGTATAATATAAGTTGCCATAAACAAACAAAGTTTTGGAACCAATTTTTACATAAGAATGTTGGAACTTATCGATTTTCAAAACCTTTTTATTTTTATTCTGGATAAAATGAACATTTTTATAGATAAATATTAAAGATTTAAAAATGTTTTCAAATCCTATTCTAAAAACTTTATTTGATATGGCATCGTCTCCATGTAATAAATTACTAAGTAATTTTAAACATCATTCTATGACCTATGCATGTTTTTTGCAAAAAGCTCAAAATGAGGATTTATCCAATATGAAAATGTACGTCAAAAGATAGCGCACATAAAGCTCTATAACCAGGTTAAAGCCATTAATTTTAAGAGTTATCATCGAAAATGTAAAAATATTTTCGCCCATTGCAACATATACATGCATTTTTTTCACCTGTGATGGGATTGAAATAAAAATCAAGAATGCACTTTCTTATTAATTGTGAAGATTTGTAATCTTTTTCTAAATAGAGAAAAGAATGTTCTTTTAGCTGATGGGAATTATGATCACATCAAACTTTCCATGTACTCTTAAATGTGGGTCCTTTTGGATCAGAGATTTTATGGTAGTCCAAATTTGGGACCATTTTTACCCAAATTCCATTCATTTTTTCAAAATTTAATTAAACGTATCCTCTGCAAAAATTACTTAGCTCTGATTGGAGATCAATCTTAAGGCGCTATATTAATCGGAAGTCTACTTAGAGGTTCCCCCATTTGTGCCTGTAACTTCCATAAGGAAAGATGTTGCCATTTTTTGAATCTCTAGATTTGTCAAAATTTCGAATATTTTTCCATTCCTCTTCATGCAAACATAAATCGCATGGTAAAAACCCTACTTTTCTTGGAATTATAGAAAATTTCAATTTTTTTTCGATATTTTCAACAATTCATAACCTTCTTGGAAACGATTTTTTCAACAAAAAAAAAATGATCAATATAAAACTTGTAGAGAATTTTATCATTTTTCAAACTCCTGAAACGGTATATTTTTAACCTAGTTGTGGGAGCTGTCATCTGCTCGAAAATAGCTCCCCTCTACTTTTTCCATTCTGTCACAAACCGCACGCTTTTCGGCTTTTAGTATAATATATAGAAATATAGAATATAGATAATTTTAACTTTTTACTCTAATGACTTGATGTCATTGCACTCTATTGAATAGCGTTATCGATGATACGATAAGGGAAAATATGTAGAAAAAGAAGTTAAAAGACAGGTAAGAGAAACCATAAAAAGAATTAAGTTAGAAAGTGCGAGCAGATCGAATGGAATGCATATAGAAGTGTGGAACTCTTAAAATGAGAGAGGGATAAAAGCCTTAACAAATGGATTAAATGAAATATGGTTGAGAAGAGAAAGTTTCTCAGAAGACAAGGGGAAATAGTAGATGTGTTCAAAGGAGGGGTTAAGAGACATAGCGAGTGTAGGGGAGTGACGATCATGAATGGATTGTACAATTTTCGTCAAGGTAATGAATAGATGACTGGAAAAGGAATTATTAGAAAAAGATAGCTTATACTTCCTAAAATAATGTTGTCTCTTTTTAAAACCGCTTCCATTTAATACAGTAAAGTTTATTCTGATTGGTATTCTGAGTAGTATTCAGCATTTGTTGTAAATTAGAAAATTTATTGCATTTTAAATTAGAAACATTGTATGATCTGGGTATGATTCTAGCCATAGATAACTGAAGAGCCGATGCAGGCGTAGAATATAGTTTTTGTAAAACTCGGCTCTCTCAATAGTGGTGTGTATGGAATTAGACTGAAAAAAAGGCATAAAAGGAATTAAGTGTAATTCAGTCATATGATTGATGTAGTGCTGTAATTTCTTCATATGTTTCTAATTGTTCTATTAAGAAATCACAAACGAACTTACTTTTCCCCTAAGTTCAGCAGGTTGCTCACAGCGCAAACGGCTTCCTGAAGCAATCAAAAATGATGGTCCATTGGGATGAATCAAGTTACTTGATGCATCGACCGGATATGCTTGAATGCTATGATGATGATCGTAGTGGTATTGATCAGAAACAAGTTTTTGATGATCACGTAACCACTCCCACAGTTCTTGCGTATCACAATTGCATGACAATGGATTTTCTAAAAATAAAAAAATAATTTTAGAAGTTTATAATCCATAGTAATTTTCTATAAAAAGTAAAATGGATTGCATCATGATTCTAAAAGAAAAATTAAATTTTGAGGCATATTGTTTCTTGTCTTATTTTTCTGGTATAGATTTTACTGTTCTTAAGTACCTGAAAACTTACAAGTTAGTTAGTTGCGTAGTATATAACTGGCAAAAAAACACAACCAAGTACTGGGCGAAACCTATAGATTTCGTGATGATAGAAGTGTGTATTTGATTTAAATTCGAGCATCATTTGTATTAGGTTTTAGCAGTTTCAGGATAAAATACAAACCTTATTTAGGTCTGATGGACTATAATTTTCTATAACATAAATGCTCTTACATTAAACTCATTTTTGTATATTTTTTATGATCTATCAAAGTGGGCTGATTTATCAAATCCAGCCCATTTTTATTACTATGCTAAGTAGGTATACATAGGTTATTTGTCTCTAATCAAAATGCAAGAAAATTAAGATGTCTTCGGTTCCATTTAGCAAAAAATATTCAAGCCAAAAGTTTTCGAACTAATGTATAAAACGATTATTACTGAGACACATATTGACTTTGTGGCGTAGAAGTGATTTCTGATATCGGCTGGATTGGTGATGCGTGGGTCGTTCTATTGGTACGGATATGTGGCGAATGGATTTGATGACGTCACAGCGAACGTGACAGCGCAACTTAACGGGACGTTCTCGTGTTCTATCTCGGTCGTCATTGTTGGACTGGAACGCTCGGCGGTTGGCCTCATACTTTTTCTCGCGTCGACCTCCTCGTTTTCTCATCGAAAATGTAGGGTTTTGCAAGGGATGGTAATTAAGAGTTCAAGATTTGAGTGAGCAGAAATAGATGTGAAGATAAACGAAGATAGAAAGATGATGTGTCGTAAAATTCGGCCGAAAATAGCTGGCGCAATTAACTATATTTGTTCGTTTTTGACAAAAATTATGTTTTTCGAATTTGGTCGGATTAAATTTAGAAATAATAAAATAATTTGTTATGACCAAACCGTTCTCTATACTACGACTAAGCTCGCCGTCAAAAGTCTGGCTTGAACATCAATTGAGAATTATCCTGATTGAAGCATGGGATTAGTCCACTCATAGCCAATCAGACAAGACTCAAAATGCGTCTTGTCGCAATAGGCCTAGATATGCCTTTTAATATAAAATTAGAGATTTTTGGCGTTCAGCGTAACGGTGGTAGGTTTTTATACTGACGGCTGTAATTGGGCAGGAGTTAGTCGAAATTATTGCTAAAATTTTAGAGTGAGAATATTCTTCGAATAGGCGAAGAGTTTTTGTCCGTTGCGAACTTTAAGGAATAATTTCGCTTAGTATCCCTGTCAAGACATTGCGTTTCTATGATTCTACGATGGGTAGCTCTCCAATCAGCTTTAACGTACAAATGAGCGACGAGCTGCGCTTCCCCTTCTAGAAAAGTGACTAGCCAACCAGGCGATATTGGCGGCAAAGCTTTACGTGGAAAGCATTCAAAACGATGTATTTTTCATACAAAAAATGGAAAAATCTGCTGCAACACCACCCGAAGTTCATTAAACCCATTAAAGTTGTTTGTCTAAATACGCTGTTATCGAACTCTCGTGCATACGAGGTTACGGGAAGCCAATAAACCCACTAAATTGGAGATCGTAAATCAAAGCAATGAACGCGGGTTCAAAGTTCTTCCTAAGAGGTTCCTACTTCGCATTGTAATCGCCAGCAATCTATGTTGAATAAATCAGCCGCAAAAGCGTGAACCCAAACGGAGCACGCACATATCCCCCCCCCCCTGCTCTCTCTCTCTCTTGTTTTGTACGTATTTTTTGTTCATCTTCTGCATTCGATGGACACGCACGAAAAAGGTAAGAGGAATTTTTTGTTCGCATTTAGTTCTCGGTGCGATCGCACAAAAAAAGCATGAAAGAAATCTGCTTAGGATAAAAACCAAAGCGAAAGGAAGGTTAGTTCGAAATATGATGCTATTGCTTCCCACCTTACTTACGCCGCTGCCTCTGTCTAACACATGCTTGGCTTCAAATCAGCACGCCTCCTTGCGTGCCCGATAGAGCGGCGTGTAACTCCCCGGACTCCTTGGCTGACGATCTTGGTGTCGTTTCTAAAGGAATTCTCATCTACGTGTATAAAAACAACTTGTGGATATACAACGTCAATATTTCCGTTTCTTGAATGGAAAATGCAAGGCCAAAGTCTACAGTAAAACATAATACACGAAAAGTAGATCCTATAAAAGATTAGGAACATATTCTGCACTTGATGTGGCGCGTCGAAGGCGCGTTGTATTCTCCATCCTCTTTTCCCTTCTGGTTATCTCACTAACACACACGAAGACGCGCTCCGCGTTGGTGACGTCAATCGGCAGTGTTCTTACCTCCAGCGGCGGGCGGCTCTAGACTCCCCCCTCCTCCACTTTTTCGCGTACCACGAAAACGAACGTTGTTTGCCTGGTGACCTCGGTCGGCAGCTACCTCTACGAAGAGTTCAATGATTCTTGCCGATACCTTTTCGAGCCTCAATGAATTGAATATTTTATTTCAGGGAATATCTATGACTGTACTTTCCCTTTATGACATAATTGAAGCCAAAATAAAAAAAATACAGTTTTGGGAATCTTGCATAAACAGAGGAGTAACTGAGTAACCTAACTCTAAGGTTTTATATCCGAGTCACTTTCAGCAGAAATGACTTTAGATTTAACCAACCATCTTCAGAATTTAGAAGTTTCATTCAAACAATATTTTCCAACACGAGATGAAGATCTAAATTGGCTTCAATAGCCATTCTCAGTTACAATCGAAAATTTATATGAAACATCAACCGTAAAAACAATCAGCTTATTGATATAGCAGCTGATGGAAACCTCAAAACTACTTTTAATACGGCTACATTGTTTGAGTTTTGGGTCTAGCTTAAATGTGAATACACAGAAATCGCCAATTCTGCTGTAAAAGTATTACAACCATTTGCTGCAACTTACCGTTGTGAAGTAGGATTTTCTAAGTATGCTTTTACAAAGACTGACCAACGAAGTAAGCTCAATCCTGAACGCAAACAAGTTCAGCCATCCCATTAAACTTAGACAGATGCAATGGTAATCATTAAAAAATAACTTTGGATATATTTGGAAGCTATAAAAGTAGCATGGTGTCGATATTTTAATGAAAAATTAAATATATTATTTTTAGTGCTAAGGGGTTCCTCCGAATAAAATAAAAGTCCTCTAGGATTCCTCACTCTACTGAAGGTTGAGAAACATTGGGTTAGAGTATAAAAGAAAAGAAATTGTTTTGGGAATTGGCATCTAGTATACCGGTTCACTGCTCAAAATTAGATTTTTTTATTGCTCAAAGTCGGTTCAGTATATTGAATTGCTCACATTGGCAAAATTCAGGTACCATAGTCTTACATATGTTCCACAAGTTTCATTTTTCCACCTTTCAGAGGAAACGAGATATTTGTGTCCTAAATTACTCCCACGATTACGTGTGAGATGCGCGCATTTCCGCTACATTGAGTTTAAAAAAAATGAAAAAAAACGTTTTTGCGGAACAATCGTGTACTCATGAAATTTACGCGTTTCTTTTAAAATTTTCACCAAGAGAAAATGGAAAAAAAAAATTTTTTTTGAGGCAAATTGTTTCATATGAACCCCTTTTTAAATTACGTTAAAAAAATCATTTTTGTGGACAATCATGTGCACCTGTCTGCCAAATGATTCTGTTTAGTTTGTAATAATGCTTGGATGGTTCCTGGAGTCTATCTCTCATATAGTGGAAAATAGAAATTTTACTTTATAATATATGAAGCTAAAAGTATTAAAATATCTATAGTGTTTGTTTTCAATATGTTTCATCCACGATTATTTTAATTACACTTGTAGTGAACGTTTTCGGGAACTAGGGTTATTATCAAATTTCAACCGAATCGGTTCCACAGGGAAGGAGACATTCTTGAAAATACATGCGTATATACACACAGACCGCGTATATACACACAGACCCTGAGAAATACGCCTTTCTTTTAAATTTTTCAACAAGAAATTTTATTTTTGAAATTTTTCTTGAAATATTAATGGGATGGGTATTGCGTATATAATAAGTCTTCGCAATATGAAATTTTATGATAAATTTTAAATAAAAATTCACTTTGAAAATGACAGTGTCAAATTTAAATATAATATTTGGTGTTGTTAACGTTTTTGTTTTTGAATCGAACATATGTTCGGTTAAAAGAATATGGACGTGAACATGTATCAGATTTGTTGCAAAAGTTTAGAATAAAGTTTATTTTGTAATCGTGATCGTAAGAAATACAAGGAAATAAAATATTTAAGCAGCCAATAAAAATCCTTTTAAGCTCTAACAAATAAATCTCTATTTAGTTGGAGCTGCGAAAGGAATTTCATTATTACTTTATTCTCTACAAAACCTTTGTACAACAGTAATATAATATTTGATGAAATATCGTTAAATATTTTTTTAATGAAATAAACTGCAAATATAATGATTTTCTGTTTATTTCATATTAATTGCAAAGATCTAAAGCGCTCATTTTGCGACCAGTATTAGTCAATAAATTTTATTCGGCATAAAAGCTATGCTGTTTTATTGTAATATTTTTTGACAATATTCTATATAAAATTGTTTTGTCGGGAAGAAATTAAAAGATATTTTTATTAAATATTTTTTAGGCATATTTAATTTTAGGACATATTTCATATCAAAAGTTTTCAAATATTATTAACGTTCAAATGGAAAAACACATAACTTCGAAAAAAGTTTAGTAGAAATTACAGTACTTGCAGTGGCGGCAAATTTTTTGAGTACATTTATGATTAAGAAGGAATATTCCAAATAGTACACAAATATAGTACTAAACGTTTCCTAAATTTCTAAAGTAAGGTAAAGTGTTGTATTACAACAAGAGTAGGCTATATAAATACACCCACTCGGATTCGCTTTCTTCATGTAACTGATGGTGGCTCGATCACTGGATTAAACAGAAACTAATTGCTAACGTACGTACATGTTGACATAGGTTTTATTAAATGCCATAAAAGCATATACTTCAAGGTTGCTCACACTGTTATAAAATAGACTATACAGAGGCTACCCATAGAAGCAATCCAAAATGTATATATGAACTTTGTTGCTCATATAAACTTAACTTTTGAAATCTCCCGACGGAACAGAAAATATTTTACACCGTTAGTATAATTATTATAGTAAAATTGCTGTAATAACATATCTACAAAATTTTTCGTGTTTATTTATAAAATTATTATTTACTAATCATGTAACTGGTTGAAATTGAAATACAGAGAGGAAGCTGAGCCTCCCCTGTCTCCTCTGATGAGCCGCCACTGACTTGAATAATATTTCCATACAGAAAATTTCAGTAACAACGTAGATCACTAAATTTATTAAAAACCTAGATAAAATATGGGAGTTGCTATTACTACAACGTTTTCTTATTTTAACGGTATACGAAATATGATCAAATAATACAGGAAATTATCATTTTACTCGAATAACCTTTATTTATTCCTCAATAATGGCATTGTCCCCTTCAAACTAATCCCCAATGGACATAATTCACTTATTCCAGCGTTTTCCCAATTCTTTGAAGCAAGTCTGAAATTCAATTTTCGATATGGCATCTTATTGCTTTAGCATTTAATTGATTCTGTCTTGATCTCTTGAATATCGGCAAAACGTAGTCCTTTCATGTTCGTTGAGAATAGAAAAAGTCCGAGACTGCCATGTCGAGTGAAATTGGAGGATGCGGAATCATAACTGTGTTGTGTGTTTGCCAAAAATACACGAACAAGCAACGTTCGTGCACAGGTGCATAATCCTGGTACAATAGCCAGGTATTATATTGCCACAAATTCGGACGTTTTCTTTGGATTGTTTCACGAAAACCGTACCGTACGATCTGGTGGCGTGAACAGTATTTTTCGCACTTTGCTCTTCAGAAAGCTATCATTGGGACGATTCAACCTTAGTTTCGACGTCATATCCATACACACATATTTCCTCACCAGTTATGATTTGTTTGAGTAATTCTGGATTATGGTTTATTTCAATAAGCATCTTCGGCATCTTCGGATTTCATCATCTAAGCATCTTCGGATTTTATTAAGCTTCTTGACACTGCTTTTGTTTGAAATTCAACAATGTGGGAAAAAATTTTGTTGCCATTTGTCCCATACCCGAAATATCTGAAATAATAGCTTCACATGTCCTAATTGAAATGCAAACATTTTCAGGAAGGTATTTGATAGTGATTCGGCAGTTGCACATAAACTATTTTTTCGACATTTGACATGTTAGTATTAGTTATTCCTGAGTGATAGGACGCCCGGGAGGCTCGTCATTCTCAATATATTTGCGATCCTCTTGGAAACGCTTATACCACTTATAAATTTTTGTTTTATTCATATAATAATTATCAAAAGAAACATTTAACATGTCCAGCATTGTGTTGCACTTTAATTTATACTTAGCACAGAACCTAATGCAAATTATTTCTTCCAGATTTTCCAAGTGAAAAATTGCCGTGACATCAAAATACAAGTAACCTTATTGACAAATAACAATAAACTAAATTACCAATATGGCGGGACTAGTTAAAGTACGTTTATGGGGGAAATACCTACCCATAAAACAACAACAAAAATTTGACAGTCGGACTTGTACAACTGTAAATTTAGAAATTCCGTATATTATCTGATCATATGTCGTATTGTAATCTAAATTGTTTTGTCCTTGGTTTTAGTTGATTCTGTATGGTTCATCTCTCCCTTCCATATAGTGGAAAGTAGATATTTTACGTTATACTTCATAAAGCTAAGGTTGATATATTTAGCGTTCACAAAGTTAATTTATATCTCGTTTAGGCACTAAACGTTCAATCAGTTCAATAAAAAATTAGAGTTACGTTCAATTATAATAGAAATGCATAGCTACTACAGTGCAGCTAAAGTGTTTTACAATTTAAATCATGAAATATTTGGCTGTGTTCGGTAGTCTTGTGTACGACAGCATCAAAATAGAAGATCTACGAAACGTGGATTAAGATTTCGTGTATTCAAACATGTATGAAATATAATTAATTATTATTTTTCAAAATATATCGTAGTTAATTATATATTGTCTTTCGTAGCTAATGATTAAATAAAAACATTCAAGTTCAGTGTTGTGTGATAAGTTTGAATCTCACTCAATACTACAAAATAGGTATATCGAAAGGAGGGGACTTAAAGTAAATGTGGGAAAATCGAAAATAATGGTATGTAAGAAATGCGACAGAGAAAGTAAAAGTGATTGGTTTGAAATGAATGGTGAGAAGGTTGAATGTGTAAAATGTTTTAAGGTATATGATAAGAGGTATATGATAAGAAAGAATGGGAGAGCAAAAGAACATGAGAAAATCATTGTGAGATAGGCAGGGGCTCAGCTGCTAGTTAGTGATTGTATGGAAGGGGAAATTTAGTGATTCAGTGAAGATGAGGTTGGTGAGAAATATTATGCTTTATGGGGCGGAAGTATGGGCGGTGAAATAAAGAGTAGAAATAGAAAGGATGATCGCAGAATATATGAAAAGGTTTTTGAGGCTGGACAAAAAGACTCCAAATGGTACAAGAGCTAAAAAGTATAAGTGCTGGGTAAAAGGAGCTAATAAGTTGGTGATATATGAAAGTAACGTATTGACTGGTAATATTGATAGGATAGGGAAAGCACTGTATGAATTGTTAAAGAAGAGAAGCTAAAAAGGTGATGTGAGGAATAAATGGGCGAACGATACAGAAAAGTTGTATGAAAGGTTTGGGAGGTCAATGGGCGAATTGAGGAAATGGATCACGGAAAGAGGGAAATGTGAAAGAGCGGTGTAAAGGATAATGTGGGATATTTAAGGACAAGAGAAGAATGAAAAAATTAGGGTGAACAGATATAATAGGAGATACAAGGACGTAATGGTGGTAGATGATATGCCTGGGTATGTAGAATCAGAATTAGGTATGAATGAAAAATGATTGATTGCAAGGTTAGATGTGGGAATGAGGAAACGGGCAACAAATATTGGCTGGTATGAATGATTGTCGTGAAATAAGATGGAGTGAGAATAAGAGGCATTGGAGAACCTGTTTGGAACAGGAATGGTGGATAGGATTGATGAAGTGTGTAATGAGGGAGATAGGGAGAAGGAAGTAAAGAAATCTGGTTGCTGCGAACCATTTCGAGAGTATGTGCGGATTATAGGTTTGTGTTTTTTTTATTTTATGGTATTGTTTTTGTTTTCTTGGGGTTGGGTTGATTTTTTGTGGTTATGTTTATGAAAAATTTAGTCCTGATTTTTTCAATGATTTTTTTATCGATTATTGTGTATATATTATTTGTATGAAAATAAAGAGTCTATTTTAAAGAATCTATCTAATAAGTTAAAACATACCATCTGTCTTGCAATTTCACATCATATAACATGAATTGCGTATCGAAGGAATTAATTCTCCTTGTATTTCAGTTTAGGTAAAGTAATACACGTGCAAAATGGTTTATATCAAGGCATAATATAGTTTGGTTTAGCTAAACAAAGATGAGATTTTCAGTTGTCTAAGGTAAATGCCAAGAAAATGTAGTTTTTGTTTTCATTTCATTCCTGGATTTTATGACAAACGGAAAACTAGGCTAGGAAGTCTTTTTACGAACAACGAAATCCTAAAGTTTACTACATTTTATGTCCGACAAGCTTGTAACGAATTTCTTCCCTCAGATTCGTTCTGTATATATCTACAAAACATTTTATGTCTGTGAAGTCCAAGGAACATGTAATGAATTTATTATTTATTGGACATATTTTTGTATAAAATAAATGTAATACAAAGTTTTATTAGGTCATATTTTAACCGTGGAATATACGAATTATAGGCAGACAGCATTACACAATATTGGAAAAGATTAAATGTACTATATATGTTTCAGAGAAAAGATGAAATATAGGCAAAACCCGATTAGTCTAGACAAATCTAGATATGTCTAATGTTTTAGACAAAACCCGAAGTGGAATAAATATTTAATTTTTTTCGATGTTTGTTGTCTAGACAAAACGCGATTTGTCTAAATAACATACGACAGTCTAGAGACATCTAGATATGTCTGATGTTTTTGGACGAAACCCGGAGTTGTATGAATATTTAATTTTTTTCATTTGTCTAAATAAAGTAAGACAAATCAGATTTTCAATACATTTGTTAATATAACGTATAAAAAAGCATTAGGAATCTAAACGAGGATAACAAAATTATGTAAACATCCTGCACATTACAATAGTCAATAAACTTTTTTTTGCACAATGTAATTTGATTTCCGGGATACAAATTATTAATGATTCCAGATATGCAACCATTTTTTTGATATCCATCTTCAATAACTTTCATAACAATACCTATTATATATCGAGCATCAGTTTCATTTCGATCAACTTCAGGAACTTGTAACATAACCGACGAGCCAACCGATATTGCTAGAAATTTCTTCTCGCTTCAAAGTTTCATTTTCGTTGCTTGACATTCCAAAGAAGAACGTGTCTTCTTATTATTTTTATCTATCATATACCATATAGGTATGTAATACCCATAGGTATATGAAAGATATAGGATTCGTGTTTTGAGAATTTTTTCTATTTCACCGGCAATCGAGAGGTCCGGGTTTGAGTCCCGGACGGTGTAAATATTTTTTCGAGGTACAAGTAATCAGAAATATTAATTTCATAATTTACTCTATTAAATAATGCCAACGTGGAGGTTTAACTACGAAACATGAAATACTCAATTAAACATATGACCGCCAGCAGAGCGGAAAAGAAATTATTAAAAAAAAAACATCCAGGAGCCTGCATCTACCCGATGACGAATGAATCGATCAACAGTAGCAAATAGGTGGCCAAAACAAATCCTGATATATAAGACCGGCAATCGAGAGGTCCTGGGCGAGTTCCAGATGGGTTAAACATTTTTTGAAGCCACACGTAATAAGAAATATTAATTCCATAATTTGCTCTATTAAAAAACGCGATTTATCTAAATTCGTGTTTTATCCAGAATATATATATTATATAATTTAAATCATTGAGAGAAGCGAGTGGCAGGGGCTTAGCGGGGCCAAAGCCTCTTGGTGTTGATCAAGTTTCCTAATATTTGAAGGTGAATTTGTAATACTTAATAGGTAAAAACGAAATAGGACATCTACAGCTTCATTGAAGATCTTCAGCAATTGGACCACCCCTGCCTGAACCATGATTCCCGTTTCTGAGCATCAGCGAATCAGAATAGCATTAATAGTAGTAAATATTATGTACTGATATTAAAATTGCAAACAAAAAATGAAATATTAATATTAGAAATTTTGAGGCACGTGAGTATCGCGACAAAAATTATTGGCACATATTTTAACATGCGTAAAGCGTTTAGCATTGAGTAAAGCGTTACAATGTAGTTATTCATGTTAAACATTCTGGAAGTGTCAAACGGTAAATAGAGAGTATTACCGATATGTTGTAAGACATCTTCATGAATCTACCTACTAAATGCAAAATTAGTGAAATTAGTCTATCACGATAATGCATCAATTCCTAAAGCATAATTATTTGTATTTTGCTTAACATCATAGAAGTATTATTCTAATAAAAATTTAGTTGTTGTGACTCCTTTCTGTTTCCTTCAAAAAACTTTAAACTAACCATTCGCTGAATACTCTTTGATAGCCAAAACAAGGTCAGAACTTATATCAATCCCAAAACCTCAGTCGAAGAAGCGCTTTACAGATAATACTTACGGATATAAGGGAATTTATTGAAAATTTTTGTGCATGATAGTAGGCACATAAATTATGTTTAGATGATTGAAAATGAATTCATTGGTATACGTTTTACTTAATTTAACGTAATTAGTAAAGAGACTAATTTCATATTTACAATAGAAATCTGTATTTATTGAAAAAATATGTATGCCATATATTTAAATAGGTTGAATTTACATTATTACATAAACTGCAGATGGTGTAAGAAAACAAAATATAATTGTTTAGCTTGTACATATCTGCTGATGTTTTAAATTCATTAAATAAAACTTAGATAGCGCCAACATATTACACCATGTAAAACCCGAAAGTTTTCATCCATATGCAAAATAAGGAATAGTTAGGGTTGTAGTTAGGACTTTTGTTTTTGTTCATACTCGAAGTTGTGCAAAACAAACGAGCTCATTGGGCTGCAATTACATCCAACTTACAAACTGCTTGCTATCAGCAAAATATATGTGTGAACGAAACGAATATTTACGTATAAATGTTTACTGTCGTGAATATGCAATGTTTGGAAACTCAGGACAATTCGTACATTAGGTCAAATTAGTGCAGATGAAATTAAATATTGAACATTAATATTCAAAATGAGGGAATAATGCTAGCTCTTCAAGTTATCTGTACTTGTATTGCTGTTTGGGTTTAAATGGATGAGACAATTTAATAATACTTATAAGAAGAGAATACTTTAGCTAACAGAATTTGGCTCAAATTGTATTGCATATTGTTATGAGTTCTTTCTATTTATGTATTAATTATACAATTTTACGCGATTCTCAATTGCAGAAGGGGGATATTACATCAAGAGACAAATATTGGAAGCAAAGATGATAGCACCACAAAATAGTTTAACAGCAGATACAAGAAACTTAAGAACAGATACTATATCCAGTGAGAAACTCGTAAAAAAATGTTTTACTACTTCCACATATAATTTACAATTCCTAAAAGCACTTTGAAATATGAAGCTTCTTTAAAATAGGTCACGGATAAGTTTCTTGCTTTTTGGTATTGCAAAAATAAGAGTTTCGTAGGAGGTTGCATTCCGCCACCGCACCTTTCATATATTGAAGTCAAAAGTTTGACATCATAAGACCTAAATCAAAGGCTAATACTCGAATTAAAATATATCAACATATATCAAGATGTATGTTGATATAGGTTGTACTTTAAGTGCCATGTACTCCAAGTAGGGGAAGAGGGGCGCCTTCGAATGAGGGGCACATTCATGCTACGGCAATATCTAAACTGTAGTGTACGCAAGAAGATGGATTTTTTTGTGCATGTGAACACTCATGTGACGCTGCTCTCTCGTATAGTTTTATAGCAGTGCGTTGGAAGATTCCGGTGGTGCAAGACGCAACATGTTTCGACAACGTATAAGTAAATTTCAAACCTAAATTTTTATTCTATTATTTGCCTCTGATTGTTTCATAACTGAGTACATATTTTGTGTTATGTGCATGAGAGAAGTCAATTTTATGAATATGTGATTCGTTTTGGACTATGTTTGGTAGTTTTTATTATATCATATTTAAATGTGATTCCTGGAGTTTGGGGCAGATTCGTACGTAGATGCGCCGGGAACATTCGTACTGTACGAATGTGCCCCATTGCATGTATGCAAAAGTAATATCTATTTTGTTTTTTTTTTGTTTCGAATCATGGTCAGAAATTATAAGAAGAAAGGGAAAAGGAGTGGAGAAGTAGATGAAGGGGAGATGTCTTCTGCTATAATAGAGGTATTAGATAACAAGTTATACATTAGGAAATCTGCAGAAAAATATGGTGTTAAGCCTTTAAGTCTTGAAAACCACATTACGAAAATTAGTAAACAAGTTTCTGATGTCCTTAATTCTCAGCGTACTTTCCGCTTTAAGTATGCACCATATCAAGTATTTTCGAATGAGGAAGAAAGTAGATATATGGTAGATTGTTCCAAAATGAACTATGGCTTGACATGTATGCATGTAAGAAAACTTGCCTATGAATTAGCAACTGTGAACGGTCTCAATTATCCATCCAGTTGGAATGAAAATTCGATGGCGGGTAAAGACTAGTTGTAATCTTTTCGTAAACGGAACACAAATTTGACTCTGCGTAAACCTGAGAACACAAGTGCTGCCAGGCCAATGACTGGCTTTAATAAAACAACAGTGAATATTTTCTTTCAAAATCTTGAAAATATTTATAATAGATTTACAGCAGATCGTATATTTAATTTTGACGAATCTGGTATATCGATAGTATTGAGTACACCGAAGGTATTGGCAGACAAAGCTCAAAAACAGATTGGTCAACATGTTTCCGGGGAAAGAGGAGAGCTTGTTACGTTTGGTGCCACCAAATCAGCAAATGGTAACACAATTCTATCAGTATTCGTGTTTCCTAGAGTCTATTATAAGGACCACTTTATAGAAAGTGCTCCGGAAGGCAGTTTAGAAGTTGGCGCTAGGAGTGGTTGGATAAATTCAGCAATTTTCATCGACGTCTTGAAGCATATTCAAAAGTTCTCGTTGTGCTCAAAGGAAACCGTTATTTTACTTTTATGCGACAACCATGAAACTCATGTTACTACAGAAACCGTCCACTATTCTCGCGGTCACGGTATTGTATACATTTCTTTTCCACTACATACATCACACCGCCTCCAACCATTAGACGTTGGATTGGCCGTTCCTTTCAAATCAAAGCTAAAAATAGATTTTAACAACTGGCATGTGTCGAACCCAGGAAAAACTCTTAATATCTACAATATCAAGAAAATAGCCAAAATGCCCTATTTTGAGTCATTCACATTCCCGGTAAATATATTACCAGTGCTTCTGAGAAACCAGGAATATGACCTTTTAACACATTGGCTTTTAATGTTAATGATTTTGCGCCTATACAAGTTTATCAGTCTCAATCTGGGACAGTTTCTGATGAAAATCTAATACAAACGATTGCTGAGGAAGCTCTTGCTGCAAATCCATCACGTATATCAAGAGATGCCACATCATCTGATGTAGTTCCAGATCGACCATCGATATCAAGAGATGTCTCTCAGTCTCTTGCACAACCATTATATCTCGATACCCCTATGCCATCAACCTCGAAGGGTTAATAACACCAGAAATGGTTCGACCTTTTCCAAAGATTCGTAAACGTACTAAGTCGACGAAAGGAAGACAACCAGGCAAAACAGGAATATATACGGACACTGCTGAAAAAAATAGACAAGAAGAAATAGAGGAAAAAGGAGATAAAAATATCGACTCTAGTAATAATTAAACATATCTCGAAATCAGTTTAAGGGAAAGTTCTACATCAACTATTGATATGTTTGAAGACAATGAGCTTGAAAATGAATCTGTTTGTGTTGATCTTGAGAAGATAACAGACAAAACTTTTGTTTTAATCAAATTTGAAAAGAAAAGACTGTTTTACATTATGTAGGACTAATCATCCATCATTATAGTACTTCAGTATTCAAAGATTAATTTCTGAGAAAGAAAATAGGATCATGGAATTTTGTGTTCCAAATATTATAGATGAGGCAACTGTTTATCTTTCAGATGTAATTTTGATATTACCAAGTCCTAAAGCAGCTGTTAATGCAAGAACAGCGAATATTCACTCATTGACTAAAGATCTTACGTCTTATCATGTGGAATTAGGTAAGTTACTATATTTCTATTATTTTTATTAGATAGATAGGTACTTTTACTTTTTTTTTAATTTGATCTTAGGGGGATTACAGAAGCTGAATTTTCTTTTATTAATTATTTTTATAGTTTTCTATATTTGATAATCTCAGAATTAAAAAAATTGTTACCCACATATAAAAGTAATTTTATCAGTTTGTGTGAGAAAATAAAGAGTTGTTTAACTTGATTCTTGTTAGGTGTGATAATTTGATTTATTTGTTTATTGATGCATTTGTAATTATTGAGGTTATGTTATCTAAGAAGTTTATTGATGTTCTGTTATATAAGAACAGAGCAATTAGTTTTTTGTTTTCTTTTAATGAAAATAAATATTTGAAGTAGTTATTAATGAGCTTTGTTCTTTGTCCAAATCTACCTCAATATGCGCAGATGTGCCCCATGGCATGTACGAATGTACCCCTTACAAGGGGCACATACATAGATTTTGCGCGCTGTAGAAAATGTGTTATAATTGTTATAACTTAAGATTCGTCAAACTATTTCCATGCCATTTCTTTCGTCAAATATATAGACTACCCAGTATATTCAAAGTAAATGTTATAATGCCATATATAGAAACTTCGGCAGGCAAAAAGTAAAAACTGTAGGAAGCCGCCTCACATTCCCCTACGTTGACAACCAGTAACTGCAAATCTATATCATTTGTAGCAGTTCGAAGCCATGTTCTTGGTGGGTAGGTTGAACCATTATCTCAAATTCTTCAACTTCAAGTCCATTCCAAATGACGTTTTACTTCGGCTTGCAATTTTTCCGACGGCCCGCAATTTTGTCCTAAATGATATTTTGAAGAAGCTCATATTTCTCATTTCACATCACATGAGCGAAATATTCCAACTTCGGTTTTATTCTATTTATTACTTCTCTGCTTTTGCATTTGGGCCAACAACTCCTATTTAGATATCTAATTATTTACTTATTCTTATAATTCTTGTCTTAGACGAAAAGTTCGAAAAAGAGCACAATATTGTAAAAGACTTTAATGAAGAATCTACAGAGGAAGAAACCAAACATTTTCACGAATTTAAAAGGAGAAAAACGAGAGAAGAACAAAGAACAGACAAAAATTCGTTAATCTGTAACAGGGGCAGAAGCTGTATCCTATGTTAATACACGTAGCTTAGTGTACAACAAATGAAAACCTCGATGCAACAAAGTTGTGCATCGTTGTTTATTAAATCAGTATCGTAAAAAAGAATGGCCTGCACGTTTATTCTTCAACGCAAATCTTTATTCCACTGATTTGGAACAAAATAATTATAAATAAAATTTGAGTTTTGGACCAACTGATTATAAAAAAATTTTGTCCGTATTGTACCATACTGGCACTGAGGAACTAAATTCTTTTTTAGCTCCTATAAGTAAAGAGAGATTAAGAGAACCTCCTAAATCCAAATTACAGACATTCTTAAATCAATTCAGAAAGAAAAAGTTTGAGCTTCCTACTATTTCTGTACATGAAATGAAAACTTGTTGCCAGGAAAGGAATATTGTACCTTTTTTACCCGACGTACCATTTGTAGTGGATTTTACTATTACATGGGAATCATTTGAAGAGACTAATCAAGGTATTACAATTATAATGTATATATATCGTATGATTACTAGAACATTTATGTAAATCGGATATGGTGCAAATTGATGGAACTTAAAGTTATATGGCTATGATTTCCTGTTATGATTCTATGAACAAGTGATCAAAACAATTCCTTCGCTATTTCCATCTTTAAAGATGAAACCGAGAGTGATTTCTATTGCGTTGAATAAGTAGGATTCATAATGGGGGACACATATTCTTCTAGCAGATGTTAGTAAAGCTAACACCAATGGATTTACTAATGCTTTTAGGGCTCAAATTATGTGTTTTTTCAGATTTTATAAATTACTGAAAAGAAAATAAGAAGTTTACGTTTTGCAAGTGAAGTAAAAAATGATATTCAGTCATTACAGGTATGTCACACAGAAACTGTGTTTGAGAAAGCTTTAGACTTATTTACAGAAAAATGGGAAAAGAAGAAAGACGATAAAATGAATATTTTTTTAAATCAGTTTCATTCAGAATACCAGTAAACAAGTATTGGTAAGAATGTACTGAAAATGGATTTCCAAGCATAAATAATGGCTTAGAAGCCACGAATTCTGCCATTAAAGGTATAGATTGAGAGAAAGATTACCTATGGAGAGCTTTTAAATGCTATAAACAATATTCTTCTAAAATGGACCAAAGAAAGAAATCCTGCCCCAATTATAAATGTTTTGCATCAAAACCAAAAATAAAATGAAAACATACATGCATATCATTGGGCGTTAGGAAATAGAACTGTCATAAAAGAAAAAGATAAATTTTGAGTGTTCTTTACAGTCGTATTTCCAAAACTTAGCTTCTGAGTTAGTTTCACAATATAATGTATTCCATGAAAAGTGGAAGTTATTTGGTATGTGGTATGTGGGTGGTTACTATTCCCGCAACATAAGAAAGTATAGGTACGTGTCCTGCATTTGACAAGGATCATACATGAAGATATATTTTAGCCATGCAAATACGAATAAAATTCACTACTGTACCACAAGAACCAAGAACAGTACCAATGGGGCAAAAAAGAAAACTAGACAGACCGGAAAAATCGAAAAAGGCACTTACAATTGATTAATTTAAAAAAAAATATGAAAAACTATGTATTTGGCCTCCCTGCGACCCTCCTTTCTTATTTATTTCATGCCCATCGCAATGAACTCCATGACCCAATGATCATGTACAATACACAAAAATCATGAAAAGGCTAATAAAATGTTTTTATAAAACAATATTATTTATGTAAATAAAATATAAAAAAACTTGGGATCAATAATGAAAACAATAAATACATAAAATGATTATTTATATGGTATGAAATGCTAAAAACCAGATTTCTGATCTTAACAACTTTCTCAATAGAACCTATATCGAGTAAACAGATTTATCAAAGTACCAACTAGTCTATTTACATGTGTGTAATAATAGTGGAATTTAGAAATCTGTACTTCATATAACCGATTTTCAATTATATCAAGCATGCGCTGGTAGTCTCGTGATCTCAGTCGTTTGATATGACAGTGATGCCCCGAGTAAGAAAATGCTGATGATCGTTTTTAATAATCGGTGAAGTGGCACCATAAATCTTAACCATTTGCTTTACTAAGCCACTTGTATAATTTAAAAATTGTAATGATAGTTTACTTGTTATTACGTTTCTACAATATTAAATATACTTCTTTGTTTCTTTCTTGTCTCACCTTCTACAGTCATCAGAAGCAACAATGCTAACAAAGTTTGATATTAATGTTACAGGTTTTGTAACATAGCTGTTACGACATAAGGGAAAAAATATCTAGAAAAAGAAAATTGTGTGAATCAAAGAAATAAATCTGATGCGAATTCGGCAACCTTATAAATTCATGCTTGGTTGTCCGTCTGTCCATATGTATAAGCTACTATTATTAGATATCTTTCTGTATGTAGCAAGGAATGATATTTAATACGCATTTATTTGATACATTAATTAAGATTGTAATTGTAATAGGTCTTTCTTTGTTATATGTTATGTATTAATATAACTATTCCTCTCGTATGTAACAAAGAAAGATAGATATCTTAACACGTGTTCAATAGAAGTGCGGATATAGGTCCCGTTTCATTCATGTATTATCTGTGTGCATCCGGTTACATGTGCGTCCGAATGTAATAATAGGTAATGAAGTGGTAAACGCACGAACGCAGAGGAAAGCGTGCATGGGTGATATAACTAATGTTGATAGGGCTCACTGCTACAATCAGTTATGTGTATCTCAGTGTATTCCGTAGCCTATAAATAGGCGTGCATTTCGCAATTAAAATTAGTTCCTGTCTTTGAGCTCTCAGAAGCAGACATACTGTTGTGTGTATTCGAATAGCTTTGCTCCTTACTCCTACATATTCCTGTAACCTATTCTCCTGTACCTAAATGTATGCTAGAGGCTTGAGCTCTGCAGCCAGTTTTATGCACTGGACAACGTACTTTGTGGCTCACTTTGTATCACGTCTCAGTAGCATCTTTCTTTTCTACCTTACGTGAGTGTGTACAACTGGCTTGTACATGTCCCTAATCCACTTCATACCCTTCTACAGTGTATGCTCCTGGCATTTGATTTATTGTCAGCTATAGGCACTTGACTTTGTGACTTTAACCTTTGTGTAATTAACCTCGTTACACGTCTTAGTGGTATACCTCTTTGCTGATTTGCACCCTACCGAGAGTGTATACTTCGGGCTTGTGACTCACTATCAGTTGTAAGCAGTGGACAATGTGACGGGTTTGGTTCACCTCGTTACGTGTCCCAGTAATTCTTTTCCGAGCTACGTGCCTATTGCGTTAGTCTCGAACTTACTGCTGCCTTCCTGTTATGCTACACCGCTGATCCGCTGTATGAGTGACACCTGTTACATGCTCTTCGCGTCATTATTTTATCACCGCATAACCATATTGCTTTTCATACACCGCCGTTATAACATATGTACCGTTTTAATAATAAATTTGTACCGCTGTATATAGACTGCTTTAGTTGCTTTGTTTACTTAACAGCCATTATTGCGGTATTCATTTGATTTGTTGGTCATATAGTGACATTCATTCATTTGTTTATTAACTTCTTTGTCTGTCTATATTGTCTAAAAGAACAATACACTGATATGTTAAATCTTTAATAATGTTTCACTCATTAGTGGATATGTTGAATTTACAGGTACTCCAAGCAAAAACTAGAACCTCTAGACAACTCAGAAGATTCGTAGCTACCTAAGGCCGCAGAAAGCCTCAGGATCAGAACAACAACATCAGTTCGAAGTGTGGTCTCATTTTAAACGGACCTGGTGCCCGAGAAAGATCCTCGATGGCCGTAATCTTTCTGTAGAAAATAAGCTATTTGCGCAATTTTTTGTGACAGTCGCTAGGCACCCGATTAGCAGCGTCGCGTGTGGGAGTTCCGTTAGCATATCATCGTAGCATAGTAGGTCGGATATTTTGATGCCCCAACCAAGGACGCCACGTAGCCACTGTCACAGTGCGACAATGCAAAGAGAGTGGCGTCGTCGCTGTTTATTGTTATACCATTTTGTAATACCATTTTGTAATTTGCTCCAGGTTTCAAGGAACTTATCAGTTTAAATAAACCAGATAGATCTCATTTGGCTGAGCATATACTTTCCCATAATCATGGTTTTTCGGTTGTTGAGAATTCTAAAGTACTGATGTCTATTTAAAACCCAACACATTAAAATTCTTCGAACTGGTACATATTAATCATGCCATTTTGAACAGTAGAACTTTATTGAACAAATACGCATAATTTGAATTCAATAATATATTGGATAAATTTCCGGATGCTGGGAGTTTCTCGTAATTTTTATCAGTGATTTATTGTTTTTGTTAATAGGTCATTTGTCATGAGATGATGGTGAATGCGCCCTTATAACAGTTATTCATAATGGAACAGTTATATGAGTAACTTATTTTTTATTGAATTTGGCAACCTTATATATTGAAATTTAATAACTTCGTTTGCTGATTGATCTAGTTGGTCATGTCATTTAGTGTTCCTTACTGATTGTTCCTAATTAATTAAAGAATTGTCAGTTGATAACTGGCATGTTTAAATAATAGTTGAAGGAATCAATTTGTTCAATGTGCTTGAAATGAAACAAAAAGTAAAAATCAAATTTTAAAGTAATGTTACGTTACATTACGTTTTTTCTTTTTGTTTAATAGAATTTAGGTTAGGATGTTCCTGTTAATGGTTAATGTCAGATATTCCTGCATAGGTTAATAGAGATATTGAATGTTTTTTGAATGTATCCCCGTATTTTTAGACCATTGATACATTAGGAAGTCGAACATTTGAGCTCAGAATAAATTTTATTCCGTATTTACATCGTTTATTTTTCATAAATTGTCTAGCACTCAGCTGCTTGCGAAATGGCACAATCTGTTTCTCAATGCATAATGCCACTTCAAGTTCTAGTTTCAAACACCATGCCCTAAGAATATCGTAAATTAATCATACTCTACAATACCTGTCATTCCGATCAAAGGTTATTTACAAAATGTAGGTGTTACTTATGTTTGATAAACAAATCTAACGCCATGAAATCAACTTTTAACATTGAATTCCAATACACCCTAAACCCTGGATAATTTAAGTTTCTCATTAGTATATGTATGGCAAATAATATGGCTATATTTTCTTCAGAAGAGGGTGAAAATTCTGAACCTTGGTAAAGGGCGTAAATAAAATTTATTTGTTCAGCTGCTAAATCAATCAAAATTAGTTGGAATATATATATATATATATTGTAGAGGAGCGGAGAGTTCGTGTAGTTCCACCATGAAGCGGGAAGCATCTGGTACGGAGCTTCTTTTCTCCAAGAAACTCCTTCCCTTTTTGTACCGCTATTCGGCCCAGGTACCGTTTCCTTATATAAATCAATATCTTGAACTCAAACATTCAGTCAAATTCAAACATAAATATAAGGTAAAATAAAGTGCTTAGGTACCCAAACACGAATGTAATGTGAACCTAAGAATATAACAAAGAAATGTATCAAAAGTATTATCACTAAAGTGGGATGTCCACTAGAATGGTCATGGTGACTTACTGTTGTACATATTCACAGAATAGGCAATAGACCACATTGAAATTGAAACCATCCCAATGGACATAGTGAGTGAATGGGTTAACTAGAAACAGAAACAGAATTTCAGATACCATAACGAACCTAAACCTTTAAGAAAAGGAAGCAGAAGATGACTTACTCAACAGAATGTGAAAGCATATCAAACATGAATCTGCATTCAAAAACGCATTAACCGCGGTCCTCAGAATGATCGTCGTTGTTTTATGATTATATCAGACCAACCTGCAACCAATCCATCCTTCGTATAGCAGCAAAGATCATAGAACTGCACATTTTGGAGGCATTCCGCCGCCAAGTAGCTGAGATGATTCACTTCTAATTTATGTGAATGCACGATTACTCAAACAACGAAGAATGTGCCAAGTAATCTACGAGGATGGTTTGACGCGTAAGTAAGAAAACAAGTGATTTTTGTTTTCTTTATCACTTATTTTTCAACATAGTCCCCTTTTAAGGCAATAGACTTTCCAACTTCTTCATCCCTACCGAAAACTAATTTTGCTCGAGCTCTTCAAAATAGTGGGATGTTTCGGTCATCACTTCATCGTTTATTGCAAATGGACGTCACCCCAAGCCATTTTTTAGGTTTGGTAACAGAAAGAAGTCGCAAGGAGTTAGATCTTGTGAATACGGTGAGTAGTCGATCAATTGGTAGCCTAATTGATTCAATTTTGCATGGACGACGGCCGCTCTGGGTGCCTTGTCATCAAGGAAAATAACTTTTTTACAAGCTAAACCAGGACGTTTTTTCTTCAATTCTGCGTCAAAAAGGTCCAACAATGCTGCGCAGTAATGGCCAGCTATATTTGGCAAAAGTGACTCTGAATTCGTCACACGCGTGAGTTTTTGATCGATTGTGAGTGAACGTGGCACGCATCGCGCGTAACTTTTCATAAGGTTTGTGTATGATAGTTTTCATAAGGTTTGGCGTGAACATGTTCAGTTGATTATTTATCAGGCTCTGCTAGCTCAGAGATTTTGACTCGATGGTTTTGCTATAATTATATCATGGATTTTATTGGCCATTTCTGGTATAGTGACGATATTTGAGGACTCTGGATGGTCATCATCAAAAACTCGTACGACTATGAATAAATTCAGGTTTGCAAAATTTAACTCTTGCTAGTGACGGTGCAGATTCACCATAAAGGAGCATCCAGTTCAGCTTAGATTTTTGCGATGTTTGTGAGATGGCAGACGTCAAAACTTATACTGCGTTCGTTGGCACGTAACGCCATCTATCGAAGCCTAGATTTATGTCAAACCATTCTCGTACAAGCGCCCACCAAACAGTCTAGATAATCAAGTTCCAGTACTGGGAAGATATCTGTCTACCCAAACAATCGGCCGCTTACCAAACAGTGTAGAGTAAATTGTAGGCTTGTAAATGTCGAATCGCTTTCATAAAGAATAAACCAGAGCTCACTCAGTCAACAAACCTAGTCGATTTTCAACCCGTGCAGACATACATCCTATCACTAAATCAGAACATTATTAAACATACAAAACATATTTTAATAGATATCTGACGTGGTAATAGGTCTGTAGAGTTGATTGCATAAAGTTGTATATTCATTTCAGAAAATATTTAAATACCTTTTTTGTAACTAAATGTTTTACCAAGAATTACTGAAATACTCAATATCATTATCACAATACGATGAAGTTTCCAGAAGCGAATGAGATATTTTCCAACAATATTATTACATCGAAGGCTACCTACGTACAAAGCTACCTTTCGCTCAATCGGTGTGAGACTTTGTGCATCATATAGTTTTGAAAAAAACCTTAAGTACAATATGCCTACCTTATGAGGCCTTACTATTTACAGAAAAAAATAATTTCTGATTACTGACTTAATTCCTAATGTTGAAGCAAGAGTAACTTATTACCTTGAGAATTAGTAGTTTCAAATTGACCACAATTTTAAGATAATGTTCAATCAAACTTTAATAGTATATGTAAAATTAAAACACTTTCGCTATTTTAGGTATAAATGCATAGATAATATTCGACACATTACTTAATAAACTTTTGTAAAGTCCTTACGTCGTATATACATAATCAGAATGTACAGAATCAATATTCAAATTTATAACAATAATAAAATGCATATTAACTTACCATCCGTTCTTAAACTTCTGATTTGTGTCTCTAGAGATCTAAAGGCGTTGAAAGGAATATTCTCTAAATAATTCTTGCTTAAATCCAGCGATCGAAGTTTCTTTAATGGTTTGAATGAATCACTTGAAACCGAAGCAATCCAATTTCCATCCAAATATAATTCCGCTAAATTTTCCAAATGATGAAACATTAATTTGCTAATCCTTCCTATTTGATTGAACGATAAATCGAGTATCTGCAATGATTTGAGATCTATTGGAAATTCTGCTAATTCCTTTAAACGGTTGTGGGTTAGATTAAGCACTTTCAAATGGAATAATCCTTGCAAGCGTTCTTGTGGCAATAACTCAAGTTCATTTAAACCTAAATCTAGCGTTATAAGATTTGATAAAGTACCGAACGCCCCAGGAGATATTCTGGATATACGATTTTGGCTTATATATAGATGCAATAGTGCAGGAAAACTTTCGAAATCCATACTGGTGACTAAGCTTAAATTTGTTAATTTAATATGTATTTCTTCTAAGGCTGGATATTTATGGGAAGCACCCGTATCGTATATCCTAATCAAAGGATTTTGAGTTAAATTTAACCATCCTAAGCTTGGTAGTGAATTCTCCGTTAAAGCTGATGTAGGTATTTGGCGAAATTTGTTAGCGGATAAATCTATCCTTCTCAATAAAGTCGAATGTAAAAAAAAATTAGCTGGTAGAGCAGCTAAATAATTTCCACTTAAATCAACAGAAAGTAACTGCGTTAGATTCATTGAAGCAAATCCAGATAATGAGGAAATAGAATTTTGACTTAAATCTAATTCTCGTAAATTTGGCAAACCATTTAATCTCGATGCTTCAAGACTAGTCATCTGGTTCATTGCTAATGACAGAACTTCTAACGTACTTATATTTAATAGGGCTGTGTATGGTATTTCTCTAAATGTATTGATCGCAAGTTTAAGTTCTTTCAATACATTTAGACCTAGAAATGTAGCGTGTTTCAATTCTTGTAGACGGTTATTGCTTAAATCAATTTTTAGTAGATTTTTATTTTTAGAAAATATTAGATCTGGCAGTATTTCTATTTGGCAGTTATCTAATGTAATTATTTGAAGTGATGGCAATCCGTTCAGTGCAGTTGCAAAAATATCGCTGAAATTATTCCGCGAGACTTTAAGTGTACGCAATCCTGGAATATCTAAATTCTTCAAATCATCTGGCGCTAATTTATTGCAATCTAAATTAAGATCATTTAGGTTATTTAATCCTGTAAACGCACCAGTTTCTATCCTAGTTATTGACGAGTTCATTAAATTCAAAAATCTTATTGGTAATCCATCCTTAAAAATACCATCATGAATAATACTTAAACGGTTATTTGATAAATCTATTGTTCTTAATTTTTTAAGATTAGTAAATGCCATTGTTTCAATAGATTCAATTTGGTTATCAGACAAATATAGTTCCTCTAGTTCATGCAATTCCGAAAAAGTTTTTGTTGTTATAAACTTTAATTTATTTATATTAAGATCTAGGAACTTTAGAGCTTGCATGGATTCGAAAGCCTTGTCTTCGATCCGGGTAATACTATTATTATTCAAATAGACTCTTTGTACAAGTTGTAAATCACTAAATAAATTTCGATCAATTGTTTTTAATCTATTGTGACTTAGCCACATGATCTGAACGCTTGATTGTCCTTTTAAAGCGTTACTATGTAGAGATTGAATGTTATTGGAATCTAATTGAATTGAAACAAGTGATGATGAGTCGTGCATAAAAATATCACCCACTAGTGATAGTGTATTTCCTTGTAAATTGATATGCTGTAATGTTTGAAGTGTTCTAAATGCTCCATTATCAATAGTTGATATACGATTGTTTTGCAAATGTAGTTCAAGGAGATTTGGTAGAGGATCAAAGACGCCATGGTCGATATTCCTTAGTCGATTATTATGGAGCCGAATTTCGCGCAAACTATATGTTTTATCAAATGTTCCTGGTTCCAAATCTGTTATCCAATTACTATCTAGACTCAATGATGTTAGGTTGTGATTATTCTCGAATAGATTGCGCGATATATATGGAACAAAGTTTGAACTTAAATGTAATTGAGCGAGATTGTGCAATGTATATAAGGCTTTATCGTCTATTCGTCTTACCGCATTTTGTTGTAAGTATATTACTGACATATTGCTTGAATCTCTAAACGCATCTATTGGTATTTCTAGAATATTATTTTCCGATAAAAATAATTCATTTAAAGCTGGTAAATTGGCAAATACACCATTAATGTAATGTATATGATTATGACTAATATCGATGGATTTAAGTTTTTTATTTAGTCGAAAGATATTAGCATCCAAAAATATAACCTTGTTATGACTTAAATCTAATGACTCTAAGTTATGCAATGAAACAAATGCATCTGCTTCTATGTTTTCAATAGAATTATAGTATAGAGATAATGTTTTAACTGAAGGTGTTGAACGAAAATAATTATTTGTTAATGATACAAAATTATTCGAGCTTAGATCTAGAAATAACAAGGAATCTAGTCTTGAATATCCATCGTCTGGAATTGAGCCAATTTCATTCCACGCTAATCTCAATAATTTCAATCTATCTAAACGCCTCAACGCAGTCATAGGAAAGCTTTGTAACTTATTATCAGCTAAATCCAGTTCAGATAATGAATCCTCTAAACCTGCAAATGCATATTCTGAAACCTTTTGTAGAGCATTTCCTTTAATGTTGAGTTTAATTAAATGTAGACCATAAAAACTATAACTAGGAAGATCGCTAATTTCATTTGATTCTAAATCAAGTGCAATTAGTTTCATAAGACCACCAAATGCTTTCTGTGGTATATCCTTCAATTTCCCTGACACAATACTTAGTGATTCTAAGTCTGGTTTTAAATTTACAAGGCTATCATCATGTAATTCTTCTAAATTTGATTGCGAAATTTGTAAATGTTTTATAATGGTCCCTTCGGGAAAGAATTCTGCCGATAGTTTCATTATCGATTTGTCAAGATCATAAATGCTCAATGATTGTATAGAACCTTCTACGATTTGTAATACGGATCGAAGAGAGTGTGCCGTGGCGGCCGGACATTCGAGAAATACGCCGTCTTCGAAATTGTAGCACGGACAAGACGGATTCGCGGCAAAACTTGGACACTGTGTGCTCGATTCGTCGGAGCGTTTGTTTGTGACGCTTCCGAGCAATGCAGGAATGAATTTGTCGCCGCCGGTTTGTGGAAGGTGATGTAATAACATAAGTAGACATGTCGCTGCCGTTGTCAGTATAATGACATGGACGACATTCTGTCCCATCATGTTACATCTAACGACTGTGACATCGTGCTTCTATACGCCATTTAATCTGAAACAACAAAAAAGTCAAAATAATTTTTGTTTCAGTTATGTTTCTTACAGAACTGCTCTAATTAAAGCAGGATCGTAATTTGTTTACTGTAAATACTATACTGCTTTTAATATTCTTATTATGTTTAGTTGTAACATAAAATATGCTCGTACATGGGATTATACAGGGTTGGGTTAGAATTCGCTTTTTCTTAATTATTATACTAAAGTACTTCATTTCTTATATGATAAACACAGAAAGCCAATAACAAATTTTAAATAGTTTGGTTTATTTTTATATTACATTTATAACTTCATATATATGCTCCTATATCCGATTCTCATTTACTGACAATATGCTGTGAAACTTTACTTTACTCTATAAAGAGCTTTATAGAGCTCTTTACTTTGTAGAGCTTTACGGAACTTTACTTTATTCTCGCGTTACTCTATAGAGCTATTATATACCGGGTGTAGGGGGTTATGGCACATTGCCTGGACTTGTAGGTGGTAGCGGTATACCGATGGGTGTTGTAGACTGTTCTTCTTGCTGCTTTATTTGTGTGGTTGGAACAGATATGCTTGTCAGCATCCGTGGTGTGCGAAGACAAGGTAGCTTGATCGATCTTTCTGGAGTTTGATCTCTGACCTCTCTGTTGTTTGGAGTGTCTCTTCCTCTTCTGTCTTCCGCCTCTATTCCTCATTGAAGATACACGTAAGGGGTATGAAATATTGATAAAAGAGAAGAATTTATGATTAAATGATGTTAATAGACGATAGATTCTAGAAAATGATGAATGGAATTAACTATTATATTTGACCTGATGTTCTTACAATCGCTATTGATTTGAGTTAATTTTTAAAATTTTAAATAAGTAATTTATTGGTAATGCTTACTAAAGCAAAATCAGTTTACGGAGTGATATTTTATTGCTCTAGCTAGGCTTAAGCTAGCGGAAGTGTGCGAAACTGCTAGCTCAGCAACAGTTCCTTTTATGCGAATTTTCAGATTCTGGCGTGCCTAGGACTTTAATCAAAAGAAAATTTTTTCTGATGCATTAAAAAATTTAAGGATCAAAATTGCTCTGATAAAAGCATAAGTTGTCGAACGTGTAAGCGGTGGTAATACTAGCCCTTCTATACCAAAATCTTAGAGGTATTGGAATGAAAACGTCTTCTAAAAATACGTTAAAATATCCGATCAAATTTGTCGAAAACACCAAATGGGTGCAAAGTGTAACGGTTTATTGAAAATAAGTGGTGTAGAAGTTCGATAAACGCATTTTCCAGTAAAAATAATAAAATCTCCCCCGCAAAAGGAATACGTTAAATCGTAAAACTTAAACAAATTATAATAAAAGAATTTGCAAAAGAAATCTCCGGGTACTCAAATAATCTATACGTGTGAAATATGCACACACACATTAAGATAAAGGATGCCGCTAGTTTTCGGCTAAAGTTCTTATATCGTGTATATCCTTTCAGTATAAACACGTGAAAAATTTGCGTATGTATAAATGCCTGTATGTTTTTCTATGCGGGCTGGCTTTATTTGATAATTATATTTTTCTCACGTCTTGTTATCCGGATTTGGATATAATTGTATTAAATCTTTATAATATGGATTTATTAACATTATTTATTATTTGATAATTAGTTATTACTAAACTGAAATTGGTATAATACATTTGTTTGAAGATTTGAATTGGATTTGATTACTCAATTTATATATTATATTAGCGGATTACTCATTGAATTGATGAATTATTGGATAATTGCTTATTCTTCTTCTTAGACTGTCTTATCCTAGCGGACATTGGCGATCAGGTTGGTTATTCTTATCTTGTTCGCTGCTATACGAAACAGTTGGGCTGATGTTCGCCCATACAACTTCCGCAAGTTTGATAACCGCCTACCTTGTAGTCTCTTACCATAAATTTTACCCTGCATAATAAGGTGTAGCAGTCGATATTTCGTTGGATTACGCATGATATGATCGAAATATTTTAATTTACTTAATTATTATTGTGACCTCTGATTCTTTGTTTATTCGTTGAACAACGATTTCATTAGAAATTCGGTCAATCCTTCTGATCTTCAATACCCTGCGGTAAATACACATTTCAAAAGCATTCAGACGCCGCATTGATTCTTCCGAGACTGTCCTAGAGACATGGACAGTCTCGGAAGAATCTCCGTATAATAATATCGAGAATATAAAGCATCTAACAAGTCTCTTTCTCAATTCTAGCTTTAAATCTCTATTGCACAGAATACTTCTCATTTTCATAAATGCTGCTCTTGCCTGCTCAATGCGACATCTGATCTCATATTTTCATACTCTTGATGAAAATATGGATCATACACTCAGCTCAAATTATGAAGACACAGGGTCTACACAAAATATACAGGGCATTTTGCCATTTGACGACGTACCTCATGTCAATATGTCATCGGAAATCATCGCGTGATGTTCATCGACCCAGATACGGACATCCAGTGGTATTAAAAAGACACAACAACATGAAGTCAGTAAAACCAACAATACATAAGAAATGGGGCTAACGAAAGTGCAATTAGCAACGTCAAGCGATCATCCGCCACAAGCTGCGCGAATGGGTATCACCGAAAACAGAAATCCATGGATTTATCAGCGACAGTTGTCGTATACATCATCGTAATCCTTGGCATTGGCATTTTCCTATATAACAATTTTAGTTATAGAAAATCCGCAAAACTGTCAACAGGATCAGATCGAGTGCTGTTAGATCAACTTCCTGTGCGGCTGTTGATGAACTTACAAAGGGATGCCATCGAAAACTAACCCGTCAATCCGAGACAAGTGTGATTACGAGATCATTTCGAAAAATATATCCCTCAGGTTCAGATCGCAGACCTGCAAATCTTAAAGTGTCGAAGGTTAAATGTGGTGATAGCTCCAACTACTTTTCGAGCTACCTTTTTGGCAGCCTCGTTATCTAATTCCATCACATCGGTATCTAACATAGCCTCACCACAATTGGCCCGCATATCTATGCAGCCTTATTTGTGATTATTATTATTATTATTATTTACACTCCTCCATCCATCGCCGCGCCAACCAACACGTTAACATTTAATAATACTAATAATAACAATTACAACAACATAGGCATTATTATTACTTGTCTCTATTGCATTTAACCTGTTCTCAAGATGTAGACAGGATCATTACCCCAACCATATCTATCTTAAACCATATCGATCTTTTGCAGCATGCCCCTTCTTATCGTTTAAAATAGTGTCAGTCTTCTTGTTTTCTAAAACAGTCTCAAACTTTATGACTGTTTTCGGGTGCTGTTCCCAGATGCTCGCGGCATTTTCTGTCATGCCCCCGAAGTGTGTAAGTCTGCAGCTCGATGCAGCCTGACATTCACATAAAATGTGTTTGGTTGTTTCTGCCTTATCATTGCATAATCGACATGTAGGGTTCTGAACCTTACCAATTTACGAATATGGTAATTCAGAGGGCAATGCGCTGTAATACAACCTTTATATATGGAGAGTTCCCCTTTGTTGAGACTGAATATTTTGGTGTTAACCTCAAATGTAAGGTCTATAAAGGCCTTTGAATTTTCTTGATCTGGGACTTTGTTCCAGTATTTAATTCTGGATTAATATTATTTGACATTTGTTTGTTTATTTGAACATTCTATATCGAATCTGCATTATGTGCTGAATGTCTGCTCCAAATTCAATGGTATCACTAGAATGGAATGTTAAATAATGGCCTGCGGAATTTCGTCGTTGTTTTACTTTTAACAAAAAACATTTGTCGTCACAAAGTGTGATAAAAATCTGTTTCCGACAGATTCCATACAATTTTAACAATGCTCCAAGAAAATGATCAAAACATTTGACCGATTGTAAAACATTTGACCGCATACATTATTGCAGCGGATAACAAATTTATGTCACATTCGTACGAGTCGGAAACTAAGCAATAAACAACTGTTTTCGTGGGGGTAAACCACACCGAAACTCGAGATCCCGCTGAAACTTTTACAATCACTTCCGTTTATGTCAAGAAGCTGTTGTATCCATTTTTTCTTTGTTGAAAATATATATATATATATATATATATATATATATATATATTAACCCTCGTATACATGATTCTAGAAAGAGTAAGATGTGTGAATTATAATAAGTAGCCTGATAATATAAATAATGGCATGAATCCGTCCCATTGGCGGGGCCAGTAATGGGCACAAGTGAGGTGAAATAATGTTTTTATAAAATTTGCAAATCAATTAGCAAGGAATTAATTTAATTAGTAAAGTCTAATTTAAGCTGATAAGTAAACAAATTCTTATACTATTTTAAATATTATTGAATAATGATTACTTTTTTATTATAAACTGAAATTTTATATGCAATATGAATTATAATAATTAGTAAATTTTGTGTCTGTGACATTATGAGTGTTTTGAAAAAAATTGATGGGAAAGAGGTGGAATATATTGTTGTTATATAAACTGTAAAATCGCTATTATATGAAAGAAGACCAGTCTTAAAAATATTTCGACTTCCATTAGACAGCAGATCTCTGTAAGTATTAAATATTGTCATAAGTATAGTTATATTATATTAATTTTGTACTAGTTTTTAACCATTATTTTTGTATAGTTCTAAAAAATGGTTAGAGGCATCAGATAGAAGCGATTTAAGTTCAAGAATTTACCAAGAATTAAATTCAAGGTATCGAATATGCAAGAAACATTTCGAAGCCAAAATGTTTATGAACTTAGATTACAGTTTTTTTATGCCAATAGGAACACTAATTCCATATCAGGATGATAGAAAGAAGAATTGGTTACTAGCATAAACACTCTAACCACATCGAAAAAGATGTTAGCAAAATTTATTTTTAATTATATATTCGCTTGGCTAAATTAACGTAGATCATATTAGAGCTACATGTCGATCTATTAGTTTTAAGTTTCCAGCAGGGGTTAGTCTGAATTAATACCTACAATACTAATCCCGCTTTAGGATTATTTCAGGTTAATCAGGATAATTTAAATTCTGGTTTACTTGCAAGCAGTGGCGGCGCAAGATCATAAATTTATGTGGGCAAGATTCATTTTGCGAGGCCCTCTGCTCGCGAATGAAGA
>WYDF02254097.1:0-20195 GCA_009867245.2 Adranes taylori
GGAAGACCGCCCTGCACCACAGAAACATCCTCCATAGAGTCACCACACGTCGGCCACGACGCTGGACGAAGAAGAAGTCTGGATTTATAAGCAAGGTACTACATCGATTTGAGGTGTGTTGGCAATTAAAAAGTGTTTTTGTTTGACTGCTAGTGCCTGGTTGAAAACGGATTTAGTGATTATGAGTGCGTGTGTTTTCATGGAACATGTATTAAAAGCTCTAGGTTCCTACGGCTTGGTATCTTTGGCTAAAACTGTTTTCGCATCTTTTGGTGTGGTCCAGATATTAAATTTGGTTTTTGTCTTACTGGCTGTTTAGATGACACCTATTATTTACATGTATCTTCTATTCGGGGCAGTAATATGTAAACTGAAAAGTCGTCCAAGTTTTGGAATATTGAAGATATTTACATAGCTTAAGTTTTCATATAGAGCATTTTTGTTTACAAACAGATATATTTATTTGATCTAATTCACATATATATTTAATTTAGTCGATTTTTAAATTTCGCTGGAATTTTCCTTCATATAATTTAAATTTTATTTTTTGAGAGTTGTTTGATTATTTTATAAATTCACATATATAGTTTGATCAGCCGCCAACGTAGTTCAAGGGTTTTTTTTTTGATATAACGTAAAAAAAATATCGCGCATTTTATCTGTTATTTGGTGCTAATTTTGCAAACGTTGTGCGTGTGCCCCGCCGCATCTCGTTTATGCTGGTCTGGTGCTTCGCTAGAGACTGATTTGATATAACCTTAAAGAGTTGTTTGTCTTTTATATTTTGGCTGTTGATATAACCTCTGTTGATATAACCTTATCTGGTGCTTCGCTGGTTTGCATTGTATTTCGACGCTTCGCTACAATGCAAAAAAAAAACACCCTTTTTGATGTAGAATGCTTGTAGCATAATGGAGATTTAATTGACTAACGGTGCACTGGTAAAAATACCCCATTTTTCATTCCAATTTTGACTACTCGACGTATATTAGTTTTAATCACATACACGCTACATACATATATGTGATTTTTAAAATTTCGCAAGTACAATACTTTAATGAATTAAAACAAAGTGTTCCAAAAACTTCATGTATTTAATAAGTTTAAACCGAAGCCTCCAGCCGGTGATAGATGTCCATTTACACAGCTATGAGGATTAACTGGACATGTTTCGGGGAAACAATAGCCCCTTCTTCAGATGAACTTTAGCATGTTTTTATGCCACGCCACTGTGACAAATTTAATGTGTTACATTTATGTTTTTGAAGAGTTTTTTTACTATATTACACAATGTAATAATTTAATATGTACATTTTACTATTTTGGTAGCAAAAGCTACTAAATAGTTTAGTACAGCCACTCATGGCTTTCACAAAGTGCAAAATGAAATAGTAAAATTGCTAAAACATCTCAGTAGCTTTTCTCAGTAGCAAACATCTCGGTAGCAAAAGCTACTGAGATGTTTTAGAAATTTTACTATTTCATTTTGCACTTTGTGAAAGCCATGATTGGAACTATACTAAACTATTTAGTAGCTTTTGCTACCAAACTAGTAAAACGTACATATTAAATTATTACATTTTATAATATAGTAAAAAAATTCAAAAACATAAATGTAAGATACTAAATTTGTCACAATGACATAAAGACATGCTAAAGTTCTTCTGAAGAAGGGGTAATTGTTTCCCCGAAACATGTCAAGTTCAATCCTCAAGTTCAATTATCATCTATCACCGGCTGGAGGCTTCGGTTTAAAGTTATGAAATACATGGAGTTTTTGGAACACTTTGTTTTAATTCATTAAAGTATTGTACTCGCGAAATTTTAAAAATCAAATATATGTATATAGCGTGTATGTGATTAAAACTAATATACGTCGAGTAGTCAAAATTGGAATGAAAAATGGGGTATTTTTACCACTGTACCGTTAGTCAATTAAATCTCGAGGCTTTGGTTTACACTTATTAAATACGTGGAGTTTTTGGAACACTTTGATTTAATTCCTTATAATGTGGACTCCAACATTGAAACGTTCAAAGTTCAATACAATACTTTAACCTTATCTGATGTTCCGTTAGTCTGGTGCTTCGCTACAGTCTGGTTTAACCTTATCTAGTGCTTCGCTGGAGGTTTGGTTCACCTCGCATTCGTAGTTTAAATGCACATTTTTGGAGGTTCATTTGGCCTAATTTGTCCAGTCCGTTTTTGATCCAATATATTTTCTTATGGACGAATGTCTCAGAAATGCTGGTTACTTGATAAAATGTCGACCCATTTTTGGTCCCATGTATTTCTTATGGACTTTTTGGTCGAGAACTATTAATGGTATACTATTAACATTCAAGGTACTGAACAGTAATGAATAATTAAATCACTATGACCAGGGAAGAAACGGTCCCAGGGAAGAAACATAGTAAATTCAATCTTGTTTTAATCAAAATAAAAATTGTTTTTGGTATTTTATAATAAATGAAATTTATTTTGTCATTTTTCTGAACATAATGTGTGACTCGTAAAAAATCAGTTAAAATAAAAAAAATCGGACACTGAAGGGTTAAATGTAATAGCATATAGATATCTCAAACAATATGCAAACTAACACCACGATAAAATATTTTCACCATAAAAATTCTGCCGTCTTTGGTTGTTCATTGTTTCCCCAAAGTATAATTTTGTTTAATTCATAATTTGTCATAATTTACTTTAGAATTTTTAAAATAGAAAATGTGTTTTAGCCTTGCTCGTTAAATCATTTTAATGAGAATAATTTTCCTTTTCGAATTATGGCACTATCTTTCCTGTTTATACTTATGTTATAAGTGAGTCCAGAATGTGAATGTATGTAGTCAATGAGTATATTACAATTTGGCGAGCAATAATCAGCAAAACTTCTAAACCCAAGTTAAATTCCTGTTTGCAATTGAGAATAAACATTCGGTACATAAAAGTATTTATTACATATATACGAGGACTGTTCTCTTTCCGCTGAGCCTATCTAGTAGGCGGTGATATTTTTTGTAACAAATTTTGTTTGACATTTCAATCTAATTGTTTACAAGTGACAGTTGTCAAATAAATATACGTGATTGTAAGTTACGTAAGTTTAAAGTAATCCTCTCGCCAATAAATAATGGAAATGAGCAAGGAGCATTAGCTATGATTTTTTTTTAATTTCAAGCGTGGCTTAAACCCTAAAGAATGTTTTGAGGAGATCAATCGAGTGCTGGGTAAGAAGTCGGGTTTCTTCGCTACCGTAAAGCGATGGTACAATGAATTTCAATTCGGTCGACTTTCCTTAAATGACGAGCTCTTAAACCAGAAACGGCGGTTACAGAAAAAATATAGAAAATATTGAATATTGATCTTCTACAAAAGGTTCACAAAAAACGTCCATGAGGAAGGATTACTTTGCATCATGATAATGCTCGGGCTCACACTGCTGCTCGAACAAATAAATATTTGAATGCCCAAAACATAGAAATAATGGGTCATTCGGCGTATAGTCCAGACCTAGCACCTGATGATTTCTTCTTATTTCCGCGGGTAAAAGATAAATTACGGGGTTTACATTTTACATCGGTCGAAGAAGCGGTTGATGCCTTTATAAATGAAATAAACAAACTGCGGCCAGAAGACTGGAAAAAATGTTTTCAAGAATGGTTTTCGCGGATGCAAAAATGCATTGACTGTGGAGGAGAATACTTTGAAAAGTTATAAATAAATGTTTTTTGTAAATAAACTGTGTTTTTCTTGACTAGGCTCAGCGGAAAGAGAACAGCCCTCGTATTATGATTATTATTTTAAATTGACAAAAGAAAATAGAAACATATTATCATATCATTCGGATGATATTTATTAATTTTGTATATTAATTTATATTATTCAATAATATTTTGAATACCTTAGTGATTAATCGTAAAAATATTTAATAACGCAGTCATAACAACATTTATCAAATTAAACAATATAATGATTCGAGTCAAAGTATCTACAATTTTAATGAAATTAATTTATAAATTTAAATTTTTTAAATACTTATTTAGTTAAAATGTACATAAGCAACGTTACAAATTTTTCTCTTATAAAAGCAGGATCATGGTTTTGTTATTATTCCCTTTGTATAACCACCATACCGCTTTCTTTCTTTTCGTAACATAAATTATGCTCATATGATTCTCAAACAAGAGGTGAGGACAAATAACTGTTGTTATTTACATTGCAAACTTATATGGTTGTTGGTAAACATATGTAGAACGCAATAACAGTTACAAAATGATGTTCTCATGTTACAAATATTTATAATACATGTAAGGACTATAAGCGCGATTTTGAATTGACTGACATTGTATTGTGAAGCTAATTATAATTCAACAGATGTTTAGGATGATCCATTACCATATTCCATTTGCAAAAGTAAAACAGTAACAAACTAGATGTAAATTCGCTATTACTATTATTCCGTCCTGAGATTGGTTACGATTATCGGAACTTTTCTTATGATACGTCGATGCCTGAATTTACAGATGCTGATGATGGTTTGAATATTGAAACGTCGACTTTACTGTTGGCGCTTGCGAGGTTGTTGTTGTCCAGCCATTAAATAGGATCGAAGATAGAAATACGTACTTGTGTGATGTGAGTGAATGGATGCCGCTTAATGGATCTTAATCGTTGTCGAAGAGATCGGCGATCCGGTGGTTTATGATGAATTCTCTGCTTTACTTCATGATTGACAGCGGCTTCCTCCTAGTTCCATTGAAGTATCGGTTGACAGTTGACGAAGTATCGGTTGATAAATGTGAATGCGAGAAAAAGAAAAATTCAAAAAAGTCTGCAGTCTGCAGACTACGCTGTGCAAGTTTGATGTTTATAATTTGATCGTAGATATTTTTTGTAGATTTAATTTTGATACTTGATTATGATTAAATTAATATTGACTTTACGCTACTTGTGAAATCATTCTTACAGCTGCGATAAGCGCTCGCTGACCGTAAGATAGATTGAATCGGTTGCATTGTTAATTATGACTTCGAAATCCGAAGTCTACAATTTCCAAATTGCACCTGAGGAACATCTAGAGTTCCTCAAGCGCCTTGGACCATTTTTTATGGAATTCTGGAGAAAAGTTGGTCCTGATGAGTCGGTTGACCAATGGCTCTTTACATGACTCGGCAGCACGATGAGCGTAGGTTGAAAGAAATTCCTGCTAAAAATCTTAGAAAGTTTTGAACTCTGAGCAGTAGAAAAATTATTTACTGGTCCGTTGAGATTTATAAGGATAAAAAATTTGCATTGATATTGTGAGGAAAGCGTAAATGGTGGTTGCGCATAAACGGTGGTGAGTAGTTTTATGCAATCTAAACCTTGAGGAGCATCGCACTGAAATGCCATCGGCTAAAATTCGTAGAACTAATGTCCAAAGAGATTGGTCGAAAACATAAATGGGTGAAAAGGTTAAAACGGTTTTTTTGAAAATGAGTGGAAGAAATATACGTTTAAAAAACTTTTTAGTTAAAAATAATAAATTGCGTTCGCAAAAGCCTCAAACGCGTAAATATTAAGCCATCGGTGTACACATATACACACAGCTTTATGGCAAAGGATACCGACAAATCTCGTACAGCAGGCGGCAAAACATCATATAAGCGCCTTGCGCGTACTTGCCGACACATTTGAGTACGCTTTTCTATGCGAACGGAATGTCTGTGTATAATGCTTCCGTGTTTGGTAGGCATCATTTGAATAAGGTTTTATTCCAACGGCATTTATTTGATGTTTCTGTTTCTTCGCGCCATATGAGATTTTATTTTAAGCGTATTAAATTTTATTTCCCAATTCATATTGACATTATATGTTAATTAATCATTATTACATTGATATGTTATATTTGAAGAATTGAATTAAATTTGAGTAGTCTTATTATATTATATTAGGATTACTTACTATGTTAATTAATTGATTGAATTAATTAGCATGGGGCATATTAATCCGATAACAGCAATTTAGTATTATTGGTATTACTTACAAAGGTACTATTTGCAAAGGCAGTCTTACAGTTTTCAGAGTTTTACATTTTACTTAAAACTTGAAATGCAATACATGTGTTGTTTAAAACCAAAGATACATTTTAAAAACGATTACAACCTGAATTGAAAAATATTTTAATTAAATCGGTTATTGTTTTCAAAAACACCAAGTCTCGATCTGGCTACATTAACGGTACTTCCAATATATATATATTGTATGCATATACAGGGTGACAAAAAAATGCTGACAAATTTTAGTGTGTCCCGCCACAGACATGTTGTATGCATAATTTTTTTGCTGAATTCTCCGCACTGTTTTGAACTGGAAAACATTCTTCCGGTCTACTATTGCTTAACTGCTGTTTTTCCAGAACAGCAAACAAACGAGCTGCTATTTTGGAACGATTTCGTCATGGAATACGTCAATGTGCATTTGTTCGTCTACCCTATGTGCCTAAACGGATTGTGTCAAAAACAATTAACGGGTTCAGAGCTCGCCCTTGAATTATACCATCTACGAAGAGGAAGGAAACGCACTGACAACACTTCCAGAAATCGGCAGATCATCAAAAAGTGAGTCCAGCAAAAATAGAAGAACGTATTAAGATAAGATAAATTTTATTGTGCCAAAATACATTTTCATATTTACGCTCTTCTAATAAACTATAATTATATCAATAAGAATACAATTTAATAACACACTTGTGTATTTAAATATAAACATACGGCATAACACATTAAAGCCGGAAACACATTTACGTGTCGTGTCGTGACTCGCCGTCCTATCACGACACGTGGTGTTTTGTTCCTCTGGCTGTGCACACAGTCCACGTTCGATAGCTGACGCCTACACACGTCTGCGCTGGGCCTCTACTGTTGGATTTTATAATTTCATTTATAGTTTGTGTCATTAACATTTATTTAACTTATTTTAAGAACAAAATAAGGTGCAGGCCCTGTGATGAGTGCCCCTAGATCAGGATCCCATAGCCCATAATACTAGGAAAGCACCAAAAATAGGTTACTATCATTATGTCCGAGTGCACATTGTTTTTTAATATCTTGAATAAGAATAGGGAATAGCTAGTTTCTTTGGCAAGATGTTCACCTTGTGAATTGCAAGTCATGTGGTGGTCAAGGTATATACCCAAGAATTTTATTTTGCTAAGTGCGTTTGCATCCTCCAGCCTTCTCATACCAAACACCACACTTTGTGTTTTAGCGAGATTTAGGGTTAGATTATTTGTGGCAAACCAATTTTGCACAATAATTTTTGATCGTGCCATAAAGTCCCTGGCCTCTTCCAGACTCACACAATTCCTGAAGATCTTTGTGTCAACAGCCAAATAGATGCCCGCCATGTCTAACGTGTGTAGATATTCCTCCAAGTCATTTATGTAGATTATGAATAATAGTGGCCCAAGAATTGAGCCATGAGGCACACCATGTTATACCCGTTGAGTACCGGATACCTCACCATTTGATCCCACCATCTGCCTGCGATAAGTCAAATATGAGAACAAAAGCGCCACAAAATTTTGAACATAACCATAATCCTCGAGCTTTTTGGCAAGTAGTTTATGTGATGTACAGTCAAACGCCTTTGACAAGTCGCAGAAAATGGCAGATGCAAATTCTAATGAGTTGCGCCCATGACTGATACTACCCACTATTTGGAGGATTGCTTGGACTGTGGATTTACCTTTACGAAAACCGAGTTGCGAATTATTAAATTCACGTAAATATAGTTTTTTCACGTAAATCTTGAACACATTTGAAAGAGTCGGTATGATCGAGATAGGTCGGAAATTTCGTGGTACACTCGAACTATCTCCTTTATGTATGGGTATATCATAAGCCAATTTAAAATCATCATGATACGTAATGCATCTTATACACATATTTATTATTTTCGTCAGAGGGATATAGATATCATTGACTATAGCTTTTAATATATTAATACTGAAACCATATACATCCCTATAAGAAAAATCATTCGTGAGACCTGGTATCATTCGCGAATCGGTGTCACAAATGGTTGAAAGTGACCTCAACTTAAAGCTCACATTATCAACATTATTTTTGTCACCCTGTATATAAGAAATGCCAATCCTAATCAAATTTTCTACACCCTATCTTCTATGCTTTGAAATTGAAAGAATTAAATTTCTTCTAAATTTTACTTGTATGTATTAATTAAGTCTTTTAGTCGTGTCAAAAAATCTTTTGACACTTAATTCGTGAAGGGAATAGCAACGTAAACCATTAGCGCAACACCGAATACCGCAACTCTCAAGTCGTCCTAATTGTTTTGCGTACATAAATCAAAGTTGGCGGCAATGGAATGGGATAAAATCGTACGACGTTCTCTTGGCTTATACTCAACGCAAGATGGAGCAACTAGGCCAGTGGGGTGCATGTGAGTTTAAGAGTTAAAAAAACAAGAGTTTCATGGGTTAAAAGCAACAAATTTATAACGGGACAGACAAATGCAAGTTATAAATTTAAAGTACGTCACAGTCCAAGTACAAATGTTCAGATGAAATACTTCCTCTGCGATCAAATTTTGAACTAAATTGTAAGATTCGAAACTCCTGGAGTTCATTCCACGGATAACAGTCACTGCTAGTCTTCTTCATTTGATACATTTTCTATTTGAAATGGAAGAATTTTAAATTTGAAATTCAACAGCACACTTACTGCAAGCACAACCAGAAAGTGCATATCATGATCCTCTCATATATTAAACACAAGTCTATAGTATTGCGTTAAAAATTGACCTGGAATAATTTTAAGTTTCATATTTCCGTAGCTATGGAGTAAAACTTTTTATCAGACCACAGTTTTTATTTATTTGTTTGTATTACTCTTCTACTTGTTTACTCTTCTACTTCTATTCAATTGGAACTGGGCTGGATATGTGGCCCGCATGGCAGATGGACGATGGACAAAAAGGCTGCTCGAGTGGAGACCAAGAGCTGACAAGAGAAACAGGGGAAGACATCCCACGCGATGGACGGACGATATCAAAAGAATAACCACAAACTGGATGCAGAGCGCTCAAAATAGAGGATAGTGTGCAGAAATGGGGGAGGCCTATATCCAGCAGTGGATGCAAAGGGCTGATTGATGATGATGATGATGTTTAAAAATGATATCCCGAGGTATCAACTTTACGTGATCAACAATGCTTTCCGCAGTCTCTTCCGAATATTTTTTATTCATAGTTTTATTACCTCTTGTTTCATTAGCTACACTTTGACCCATCTTTTTCTTTGTATTTAGAACTTGTAACCTCTGCACTAAGCGGAAACACATTGGAGAATATTTTCTGCCAGACATTACCTATTTGCTCTTCAGCAGTAGGTAATGTGTATGCAAATGAACATTGCCTTCAGCTTTGATCAGGATGTTGGTCTTTATTTATATAGAATACTTTATACCATATAAATACTAACAAGTTGTTTTCGACTGTTTGAGTAAGCAAGTGTGTTTTGTTAGCTCTCAGGTTTGCCATTTGTTTACAAGTGAAATAGATGTGTATACATTCTGAAAGTAATATTACAGCGGGTAATATTACTGCGACAGCGGGTAGTAATATAGCACAACCATAATCCCTAATTTTATTTTATCCCTACTATTATAGATAACGCGTGCAAGCAAGCAGGCGATGCGCGAACGAACGCGCATTTGTATCTTAATAGAATTTACGTTCAAATTTATTAACTGACTTTTTCCAGTGCTGGGTGTTTATCGTATTTATTTAATCAATTTAATTTATTTAAAGTAACATGCTTTGTTACAACATAGCTATACATGCAATATCTTCATATGGAAAGTCTTCCAGTATTGTCTTGTCGCCCAAAATTCTGTAGAACGCCTACAAATTATATGTCCCTAAGCTATGTAAACTATTATTTAGATTTTATTGAATGTTTGTAAGTACATGGACTTTTATTCATTAAATAAGTTCTCCTCTCCGCCCTCTTCCCATCTCTCCGCCCTCTTTCCACCAATTCTTATGTACATAAAGAATGCTAAGGCAAGATAGATATATAATTTTCTGCGTGTAATATAAATGCTGTTAAAACAAAAACCTCGTCGATTGTGTGAGGCTATGGTATAAACGCATTTGTGTATCAGGCAATAAAAACAGTTTTATTCAATTATAAATCGATTGGGATTTCTAGTGGCAGATCTAAGGCTACAAGTATATAAATTAGGTTGCTGAGGATTCACTAATGATTTTTATCATAAAGTTAATTTGAACAATAGGGATGTCGAAAGTTATGGACAATTTTTTAGCGAGATCAAATAGCGTAGGAGGAGATTGTGAAAATAATGTAGCTGAGCAGAATAGAAATATCGGAGAGTAATGTAAAGTATCTCGCATGAAAACACCGCGAAAATATTTTATATGTTTTGCTGCTTTACGAATATCATTATCCGTCGAGGTAGTGAGTTTATTAGTTTTTTTGATTATACGGGCGCAAATATAATCCTAAGCCCTTGCGGTATGCTTTCAAGTATAATCCAGATCCTCTCTTTCCGCCGAGCGCAATCGATTCCATCGTTATATTATGTCTTCGCGTCTCAGCCAGCTTCTTTTGAGCATTAGAGGAATTCTTGATTGCATTATAGACTGCGCTAGAACCGCCCGCAGGAGCACCAGCGGCAAATAATCCAGCATAAAGTGGTACTAGAAAAGGTAGAATTCCTCCTCCTTTCGGAAATGGAATAATTCTAGGCATGCGAATATTCTTATGTCCGCCGACTTTCTTTACAGCAACGCGTACAGCGGCAAGAGCAATCTTAACAACATGTTTCAAATCTTTCGATTTTCGTAATTTTCGAATTGCATTACGCGCTTTTACGACGACTCCGCTACGAAGCGCGATCGATTTCTGCTTTTTCCTAATTCCCATACCGAGTTTGCGTTTTACTTTAATCGCAGATCCTACGACTAAGGAAGCAGCTTTTTCACCAAAAGTGGATTCTCGTGATTTCAGTCTTTTCCAAGCTATATCTTCCAACACTTTGACTGCTTTATGACGATCTTCTACGCTCTTCAACTGCGAATATGCAATGTTATGTTCTTTACAGGCCGCGTCCAATGGATTTATACCAGGATCACCGCGTTCTAAACGTTTGTACCAGGACCGCAATATTGATATGACGGTAGATGTAATTCAATCGGCAGCTTATTAATTACTGTATTAACTAAACCCTCACCTTTCGACAAATACATTTTAGAGAGAAAAATGTCAAAATATGACGAGGAGAAGGCGGAGAGGGAGAATATGAAAGCCAGAGAGTGAAAAAAAGGTTGAATATCATTATAAATGGAGTGTATGAAGGGAGAAGTGATATAGAGACTGTTAAAGGAAAGGTATGGAAAATCAAATATAATGAAGACATAAAGGAAGTGTACAGAATTGGTATAACAGATGAAAGTGGAAAAGGCGACCGATTGTTTTAAAACTGCATTCATGCGAAGAAAAAAGGGAAATAATGCTGAGAAAGAGTTTGTTAAAAGGATGCAGAATGTTTATAGATTATGAATTGACAAAAAAGGGAAGAGTAGTGCAGCAAAAAATACAGGAATGGAGCGTTAAAGTTGGATACAAGAAAATTTGGGTAGGAGAAGAACAATGGGTATGGCAAGACGCAAAGGAAATTTTGATAAAAATGGTCCTGGAGGAAGGTGTGTTAGTGACGTAGGGAGAAATGGAGTCGGCGATTCGGAAAACTAGACGCGTATTGGAAAGGCAGATATAGGGAAGTAGATAAGAGATGGGAAAATGGAAGAACAGGGCAAAGAAGAAGAGGCTATAATAATATATTTAGTTTTAATTGTTTAAGAGAAAAGGGAAAAAGTTAAAATGTATTAGTTGGAATATAGCACGGGTAAGAGGGAAATTGATAAATAAAGGGTTTTTATAGTATATTGAGTAATTCGATGTGATAGGGTTAGTACAGACATGGGTAGAGGAGGGGGTGTGGGATGAGGTGAGGGCGAAACTTCCAAAGGAATACATATGGAGTATGAAAGAAGCGAGGAAGAGGTACGTAAAGGGAAAAACGAGTGGAGGAATAATTTAAGGTATAAATGAAGTTTGAGGTAAATAGTTTTGGTGGGGAAGGAATGATATGTAGGGGGATAATAGTAGGAGGGAAGAAGTGATTCATAACAGTGGTGTACGTGAATGAGGAATTGTATGAGTTTATGAATGAGTTAAGTACAGTGATGGGTAGAATGAGAGAAGAATTCGATGTGATAGTGATAATGGGAGATTGTAACATTAGAATAGGTGAGCAAAAGAATTTAAACATTGGGACTAGGGGAGGGGAAGGAGAATATGAGAGAAAGTCTAATTATAAGATAGTGAATGCCGTGTGAGAAAGATTTTTGGAATGGGTAGTTGAGGAGAATTTGATAGTTGCGAAAGGTAGTGCGAATGAATGATGACTTGAACGGGGAGGTGACTTATAGTAGGCATTGGGCAGTGATTGATTATTTCTTATTGAACAAAAGGGCGAGGGAAATTATCGAATGTATGGGTGTAGGGAATAGGGTTCAATCTGATCATTTCCCTTTGGAGTCAGAATGGAGTTTAGGTATAATCGAAAAAGATAATATTTATGTGGAAGCATAAATAAGGAATATTAGTATATGTGGAATATAAAGCAAAAATTGAAACGTAACGACAGGATGTAGAAAATCGACTGGAATGAAGTGAATAGAATGAATGTTATGATTTATGTAGTTAAACGAGAGTTGGAAAGGAAAATGAGTAATAAGAGGAGTGAATATATAGATAGGAACTTGGTTATGATGAAAGATGGGTAAATGAGAAAAAGAAGCTTAGGGCATGTTGCGAGGGGTAAGCGATGGGGGAGATATGGTGCAGGCTAAACAGATATGGTGCAGAGAAAGTATAAGAAGTTAGAGAGAAAGAGAAGAGGAGGAGAGGGTGGAAGTAAATGGTTTGCAGAAAGAGTCGAGGTATGGCAATATATAAGAAAAGCAATGCAGAGAAGTTTTGGTTGAAGACAGAGATGAATTTGTGATCGATGAAAAGATGGATGAAAATGTTGCTATGGAGATGGAAAGTAGAGGAATTACAGGACAAGAAATGAATGTTGCGATAAATAGAGTACAGAAAAAGAGTTCGGCGAGGTCTGAATGGAGTACCTGTGGAGATATGAAAAAATCTGTCTGAGAAAAGTGTGGTTGCGTTAGCGAGATGTTTGAAAGGGGTGTGGATGGGAGAAGAGTTAGTGTCTGAGGAATGAAAGACGGGCGAGGTGATCCCGATGTATAAGAGCGGCAGGGCGAAGGCGGGAGGAAGAATGCGAGTAGTTATAGAAAAGTGACAGTAGTGAATATATGCGAGGGTATTGAATAGAAAATTAGAAGAGCAATTAATGGATGAATGGTATTGTCGATATTACAAAAAACGTATGTGGAGTTTAAGTATGAAAGCGGGCGGATGAGAATGAATGGGTAAGAGAAAGAAGAAGCTTATACGAGATATGTGGATGGTTGATGTTATGAGTGGTGCGATAAGATGTGTGGAGGGATAAATAATGAGATGGAGGTTGAGGTTTAAGGATGTAGAAATACAAGAGAGGCATGAAAGAATAAGAAGAAGTAGGTATAATAAGAAATATATGCATCTGATGGTGGAAGGGAAGATACCTGAATATTTAAGATCTGGAATTCGTATTAGAGAAAAGAGAGTAATTGGTAGGTTTAGGTGTGTTAGTGAGGAGAGAAAATAAATACTGGATGAACGAGGAGTACAGAAGATGTAGAGTGTGTGGTATGGATGATGAAACGTGAGAGCATTGAGTGAATGAATGTGAGGGATTTGTATGGCAAACATTGGAGGGTGAAGAATGTGTATGAAGCATGATGGTAAGTATAGATGGATTATGGAAAAATTGTTTGGGAGAGATTATAAGAAGGAATAAGTAGAAGAGATGATAAGACGGAAGAAAGTAAGTATATTCGGGAAGGGATTGGAAATATTATAAGTAAGAAGAAGACGTAAGAAAGGAGTGGAAGGAAATAGTTAAGGAGAGAGAGGAGGAAGTAGGGAGAAAGAATTAGAGAGTATAAATTAAATATAAGATTTAAACAAAGAAGAGAAAAAAGTATGAAGGGTTATTAAATTGTATTTTTATTTTTGTTTTGTATTTTATTGAAATATCTTTGTGATGGAGAATATTGAAAATTTAATTTGTTTAGTTGCCAATAAAGGTTTTATAATAATAATAATAATAATACTAACATAATTAATTAACTCTAAGCCGGAACGAGGATAGTTTTTGCCTCATAAAAAATTGGAATGTACATGTTTTGTAATTTATTACAGAATTTTGTTTAACAAAGCATTTACAGTTAGCTTTTTTGTTCGTTTAATTTTCGAATTGGCAATGGAATACCAACACAAATCTGGGGCAATTACGCGGAAAGAAAAACGTGAAAGAGACGGGAAAGCAAAGAAAGGTCAACACAAGTTATTTTGCAAAGTCGAAAAATATCTGTAACGTAGAAAAGGTTGCTATTAATGAAAGTGTTTTAACATTACCAAATACTTCACACTCACACATGCCCTCTGATGATTTAAATGTTGAGTGCGAGCCATATTAATAAAGAGCGACGAATCTGTAATTCCACTACAACTACACGATGAGATTCCATCAACATCAACGAACGTAGCGCTACAACCAGAAATGTTTGATATAAGCAATTTAAGTGTGTTACAGTCTAATACAAAAGATGTAGTATAGCGCGATTTTTGAAAGAAGACGATCGAAAGGAATGTGATTGGAATGTGATATCCTTATTAGGGTTATCCAATTTCAGTTAAGAAATTGATAAACAAATTTTAAATGGTAAAACGAAAACTAATGGATATTACCACTTAGTGCAATATTGTTTAATATTTGGATATGAAGTTTATTACATGTGTTTCAATAAAGTTGCATTAAATGTTATAAATTTTATAAACATGAATGAATTGTAATGAAAACTCCTTTCTAACGTAATGCATCTAATAACGCAAATAGTTAATATAGATATTGTTTTTATTGTAAATTATTAGTGAAAATAGCACTTATTAATTATTTTATAATTTGTTTGTAAGGTACTGCAACCCCATTCTTTTACTTAAATAGACACACGAAATGGAACATGCAAAGAAATGCACAAAATTTCGTAATAAAAAAAAATATTGCACCAAATTTACTAGATGTTATAAAATAGGCTCTCTGGTTTCTTTCATATTAAAGATCAATAGCGTTACACCTATTACTGAACATTTCTATTTTGCAATTTATTTTTTATATATTATTTAGTTTAAACTTCTTAATTTTTTAAAGCTTGAAGAACATATGTTATATAATAAGTTTACAATATATCAGCTCGTATAATAATTCTCATTGAGAACTATATGAACATCTTATCTACTCATTTAAATGTAATTAACACAAGGCTTTTAGTTTATTTATTTTTAACTTTTAGTTTCTTTGCAATATTTTGTTTTATAAATATTTGAGGCTTTTTGTAATATGGATAGTGCGCGTGGTAAAACCATTTCTGGCGAAATTAGAAAAGTAATTGCCAATGCTATAACTGTTTGTGATGAAGAGCGCGGAAAAAACCTTTTTGTAAAATTTGTTCATCAAGCGACTGATAGAGGTGCTTTATATACTGGCATTTCTATTAGCAGCATCACTAGAATAAAGCGGGAAATGAAAGCGGGTGAATTAAAAACTCCTGGTACCAAAAGAGTAACTGACATTTGAGTTTTTGGAGCAACAAAATATGGAACTGTTTAGTCATCCTCCGTACAGCCCGACTTAAGTCCAAACGATTGTTTTACAATTCCCACCATCAACAATGCACTCCGTGGTCAACGATTTGAATCACCTGAAAATGCAGTCTATGCTTTCCCAATGACCATTTGGAGCATATCCATTGATGAGTGGAATAAGTGCTTTAAGAATTGGTTTGAACGAATACAAAAGTGCAACGACAATGGTGGCAAGTACTTTGAAAAACAATAAAGGACTGAAATTTAAACTATTGCTTTCTGTTAAAGCTATTCGTATTACTGATTTCTTTGAGGTCAATTTAAAGTTTTAAATCGGCCGTATTCGGGTTTCATAATATATTGAAGTAAATGAATGAATATCAAAAATTATTTGTTTACCTATAGATAAACATAAACATAAATATTGTAGAATATCCAGAACTGATGAGAACAAATAAGTTTGAAACTGTTGATTTAAATATCTTATTTTATTAATTTATATTGGTAACCAAACGTCACTGAATTGAAATAAATCTTTCTAAATTTCTCTTCATAGTTTCACCTTCTTCCTCATACGTCGATGGTGAACACTGGTAAACCAAACAATAGCTGCTGTATTGAAGGGGCCAGATGCCCACCCGATCATTTTCCCCGCCGACTCAATAGAACAACAATTTCCCATATCTTTTCTTAAATTTAAACTGCCTACTAATAAAGTTGTCCCGAAGGATTGGCTTGTTTGTAGTAATATAAAACTAGTTTTATATTGCTTTCCTTGCCGTCTATGTTGGGCTCAACCAGAATCGGTACGATCTACATTTGCTTCAGTAAGCGGTTGGTTATTCAACAAAACATCATACATGAAAAAAATTGTACGAAAGAATACCTGAACACCAAAACAGTCATAGCCACAACGAATGTGATATGAAGTGAACACACATGGATATCAATCTTAAAAAAGGAGGTACTATATTTCAAAGCATTCAAAAACAGGTGCACAACGAAATCACTTCTTGGAAACAGATCTTATACAGACTTTACACGTGACTTTGTTTTTAAGTGAGCGTGGTCTCCCTTTGAGGGGAGTAAATCAGACTCCTTCATACAACGGAAACTTTTTAGGCGTTTTAGAATTTTAAGTCATTATGACCCTGTTCTAGCAAAGCATCTCGTATAAGTGCAATAATCTCAAGAATCAGATAATAGAATGCATGCAAATTGTCTTGGCAAACTTAAAATGTGTTCATATCAAGTTGTGCTGATTATGCGAGGAAAATTATTGTAGACGAGATTAAAAAATCAAAATAAGATTCCTTTATGATTGATTCTACACCAGACTCAAGCCATGTAGAACAAACCTTTTATGTATTTGTTTCAAAGAGGATGTAAATGAATATGAAGTATTTTGAAGTTTTTTGATTGTAATGAAAAAACTGGAAATATATTGCAAATCTAACCGAAGGAGTTATAAAAAATATGACATTTCCTTACATGATTGTTGAGACCAAGCTTTTTATAATGGTAGCTATATGAGTGGCAAGTATAAGGGAGTGCAGTCTATTATTTTAAAATCAAACCCTAAGGTTATTTAATCGCCCTGTGGATGCCACAGTTTGAACTTATGCGCTGCTGAGTGTGGCACATAAACTCAAACTTTCTTTGGAATTGTTCAGAATCTATACGATTTGTTTAGCTGTAGCCCGAAAAGATGAGAAATTTTAAAAAGTATTGTAGGATGTTCACTACATTCATTATCAGACACGAGGTGGAGTGTTTGAGTTGAATGTGTTAGACCAATTGCGACATACATAGCCAAGATTACAGAAGCGGGTTCATCCTTGTTAAATCTCTATATAACAGTGGAAACAAGATCTACAAACAATAGAGAATTAGAATATCTAAAAACTTTTAAGTGTGTAGTTGTGATCAAAGATTTTAATGCCTATCAATTGCCGAAGTAATTGCTACAAACGATGGACATTACTTTAGATGTTAAAGTTGATAATATTGAAAGCCTCATTGATGAATGAACTGCTCTAAGAAATAACTGGGACAAAATATTGAATGAATCAAAACTTGTTGCGGGTGCATATGGAATTGACGCAGAGACGAAAGATCGTTCAGTGTTTTAAGCAGGTTAAAGAATTGTTTAAGATCGACTATGGGTCAACAGAGATTGTCAGACTTGGAGTTATTAACTATAGAGTCACAACGTGCTCGGACTCTTCATTTTGATCCTATTATACAATCTTTTGCAGAAAAGAAAGCAAGGAAAGCAATCTTGTAATACTTGTATTGTAGAATATATGAATTGCAAATATATAGATATAACTGTATATTATTTATGTACCTAAAATAAATTGTCTACTTGCTAACAATTTTTTTAACTTCCTTCAGACATATGGGATTCTGTTATATTACATACTCGGCGGCTATATCGGTTACAAATTACTATATTTCGTTTTGGAGTGGTGAGGGGCCCACTTGAGCCTTTATTTCCAGGGCCTTGGTCGGCGCGGCCGGGGGGGGGGGGCTGAATTTATATATAAATAGCATACATGGAAACATACTGTAGGTTACGCTCTAGGTTAACTACATTATCAACATGCAGGTTGCAAGATTTTCCGCCGTTATCTTGTGAATGTAGCGCCCTCTGTGAATGTAAGCAGAAGAATGTCCACCTCAACAGACAACTTCTCTCTACTCATATTTATTAACAAATGCAATCTTTAATTTTAGTTTATTATTTAATAATTACTTTTATTGAAATATCAAAAAAATCCAATTTTATAATATAGAAAATATAACAAAATTCAATAATTTTCATTAATTATCGGAAAGGACTTAGAAGCTTGTTTCGCTGATATCCAAAATCTAATGATTTTTTTCACTCTTTTCAGTTTGTATCACACTTTTGGTATTTTTTTTTGTGGGGTAGATAGACTTTCGTGATTGAAAGCTGTAAAGTATTACTACAAATAATCTCTGGTTTTTGTTTAATTTTATATAATTTTCCTTAAAACATATTTATATAAAAAAATATTTTTCAGATTCATATATTCAATTCCTCTTTATGCATATACTTTTTACTCTTAAACGATTTTTTCACTACAGCAAAACAAAAAAAAGAATAGAGTACTTCAACAAATGTAAAACACTCTGTGACAAATTTACTTGACTACTCTCGTAGCCGAAAACGACAAGAGAAACAAGATACGCAAAGAAAATTCTTTTCTTTTAAGCGTGAGTACATTATTTCCTTCAGCTTCACATGTTTTCGTTGCACTTTTCCTACTACATATATCTGTCCGATTCCTTTTATGTCAGTTTTGCTTTTCAACTGTATTTTCTTTGCCCAGCTTCGCTGGTTGGTGTGTGTTTCTTGGCTCGTTGGCTCGGCTGGTTGTCTGGCTTGTCAACGTACGTGATGAAATATTTCCTCAAGAGCTTATATTGACATTTCGATATTATTCAAAAGTCGTAAGCCTGTTTTGCAAATATTGTTTTAAAGGCATAGTTTACTCAAAACAAGAATACAATTTTACTAAATTTATGAGCCTATTTTAATTGATTGCCAAATTGAAACACTTGTAAGGAGGTCACTAGAAAATGAAGGACTAGACGTATGTAAAGCTGGACTATTGTAAATATGGCCAAATAGGAAAACATCTCTCTCTCTCTTATTAGAGCCAGGAAATTTTATTCTTGCCATATGGTATTCTCGCTTTTTATTATTATGAAAATTATTATTTGCACCGAAACCATTTCTATTGTAATTTTTATAATGATTACAGCCGTTGTTTGTATTATTAAAAATAAAAGTTTTCTCGTGTGATAACTCATTTTTCAGTGCCTCATTTTGATCTATTGCTGTTCATATCGCTACTCTGATAGATTTACAGCTACGTGTACGAACAATTAATTTCAAATCTTTACTATTTAATCTCGAGATAAAAGAAGTTATAGCTACACTTTCGTTCGCTGTATATAATAATTTTGGTGTTTCCCCATTATCTGACTGGGATATAGTGAGTTTTCTTAACAGTGCTTCATTCGGTAGCACGCACCAAGGCCTTAATGAAATCGATCTAAATGTAATCTGTAACGCTAAGCTGTCATTTCAGGGGTCTAATATAAATAATTTGTATGTTTGACAGTTGTCATTTATAAAGATGACTGCTGCCTGATTATTTCCGGTTTGGTAATTCCATTTCGAACCTCCAGCGCATTTCTAATTTTCCAGAGTAGGTGGGATGGAAAGGTTTGATTGAGTGAAATAGATATATGAGTGGTGATTGGAATGGGGAATTAACATACAGAGAATATAGAGGAAGATCAGTCATAG
>WYDF02254108.1:0-20193 GCA_009867245.2 Adranes taylori
ATGAGTGCGAAATGATTGGATGGTCGAAGGAGGAAAGGGAGGAAGCAAGGAATTGGAGGGTGTGTTTAGGGCAGAGTTGAAAAGGGAAGAAAATAATGGAAAAAATAGCGAAGAAGATAAAGGGGAGAGAAAGGAAGTAAAAGAATCAGCATATCAGGTCATTTCATCCCTGGGGTATTAGCAGAGGGATGGAGGGAGTAGAAGCAAAGGGAGATTAAAAGATATCGAAAAATTAAAAAAACACTATTTAATGCAGTTGAATGTTTTGTAACAAGTGTATACAATGCGGGCAATTTGAGGGGTTGAATCTCCAAAACGAAAAGATTGTGCAAGATAAATTTACAGTGTTAATTTGTATAATTGTTTTAAAACAAATTATATTTTTGTTTATGCAAACAAAAATTTGATTTATGTAAAATTATGGGATATAATTGGATATATAATAGAGATTATAATTTTTGTTATTATACGCTATCCGCGCCGTAGGCAAGTACGGAAACCGGGTGGTTAATGGGTAGGTGATTTTCAAGTAACGCAAGGTTTATTTGAATTACCCTAAACAACTATTGTGCAAATTTAATTTACGTGTTATAAGGTGACATTCAAAATTAATAGGTTCAACTTTTGTTTTACTCCACGTATAACAAAATGTAGGACTTCCAGTATATGAAAGATGGAGTGGCGATTATGTCCACGAATTTTATTTATTGTGCTCGCGGCTGCTGCAAAGGCTGCTCCGGGTGCTGCTGTAGCTTTAATGAGATTGATATACTTCTATTTTGAAATTGCTTCCAGTAGTCGTTGACGATTGGTAATTTTTTATCAAACTACTTGGGTGTACGTTTGGAATTTTCTTTACATATGTTATCGGGGATTTTCTGTAACTCCTTGTAAACGCGTAAATGCTGTTGAGTTAGATCTATAAAGTCATCCAACGAAAAGCTTCAATTGACTGTATACAAACTGCTCACTCAATTTTTCAATCAACTCTGTTTTAACATTACAAATGTCAACTTTTGGGAATTCTCATTTCAGTAACACTAACTAGTGGCTATTTGCGAAAAGTTAAAGAGCGTTACATAATGTGTAATATTAAACATACTTTGATTGATTAATCAACGAAGGGATGGTTAGATATATTCTTTACTCATTTTCTATTTCAGTATCTGGCAATTCAGTATCAAGATAGTATCAATCGATGCATACGAAGCATATTCTACAGGAACATATGGTATTATTAAAAACGATTTCTAATAAACGAAAAAGAATGGTTGCAATAATTATATAAATCTTTTTAATATTCTTTATCATACCTTCATTTGTTGTATTTGCATTGTTTTAGTTAAATATCTATTTATTATTCCTCATCATACCTTTATTTGTTATGTTTGCTGTGTTTTAGTTAAATGTTTATAATTACTTAATAAAAATGTATTTGAAAATGTTAATTGGCTTATAATTTTTATCAGTAAAAGCTGCATTTGACGTAAATTAAAATTTTCGGAAATAACAATAAAATGCCACATATCGACAAAATGAAGAGTTGAACTAAATATACTCTTGATGCAAACAATCTAGCTTAGACTATAAATTATGTCCTAATAAATTCAAACTGCAGTAAAGTATGTTACAATCGAGAAAAACGTCTTAATTCCTAGAATCCGAAGCAGGTTTATCCCATTCTAGAGAGAGACAAGGTGATGTTCGTACCATTCGTACCTAGAATGGAATGCAGCTGCATTCTGTCGAACAAGCTTCGTACGGATTCCAAGAATTAATACATTTTTCTCATAGACTAATGGCGCAAACAAATATCTTATTTATTACAGAATATAACAGGCTTCGGATATATGAATTGTCGGGCGTCAGGTCAACTTAACGTGAGACTGCACTCTGGAATCGCTCTTATTGTTCCACCTGTCCCTAAGGGCACGGATAGCTGTGAGTACGTTAGTAGTCCAGCGGTTCGTGTTCTTGCCGGCAGCTGAAAAAGATTATAACGGCTAACTAATGAAACAGCGTTAACGAATTAACCAAATAACGTCTATTGGTCTTCTAGACACTAGAAACAAAGGAAGAAATATATATGCACAATTAAATGTGAATTATAAACAAACGAATAAATGTCAAATTAAATCAATATCATATTAATGGCGGTTAGCAAATAAACTGTAGCGATTCTATTATAAACAAAACAAAATAGAAGTAGTGCATTGGAAACAATACAAATGTACGGAGATAATAATAATAAAACAATAATTATGCGGAAAGTATGTACAAACTGTCAATAATACAAAGGGAGGGCGGGGGTAAATGTAGAGACACGATATGAATAACGGTATAGGTAGGAATCCTAGGAGTCTACCAACTATCGTAACTCCACGGTGCCACGAGCGTTTGAGTGACAAAGATTAATCGTGGTTATGCGTACGATTAATCTTATACACTCTAATGGTAAGGGCAGAGAGGAGACAATGTAAACTATCGCAATACCATGGTTACACGTAGATGCTACGAGGGCTTGAGTGACTAAGACCTGTCGCGGCTAAGCGTACTAGTGATCTTATATACTCTAGTCGTAAGGAAAAATAGGAGACACTGAAAGCTATCGCAACACCATGGTTATGCGCAGGTGCTACGAGTGCTTGAACGACTAAGACCAGTCGCGGGCATGCGTACGAGTGATCTTATTCAATCTAGTGATGTAGGAGATAGTTTGAAGTGGCGCTGGTAGGTGAAACAAAGCTATTCAGTACACATGCAATACAATCAGGTAGTATATGGTACATAAAATCGCTCAAAAAATGTATTATTTTCTTGGAGACTGTCGCTGGCTCTCTGTTCATTGTCTCGGTTTGGTTGCCTTGACTTGTCGCTCTGCTGGCTGCTACTGGCTATCATCCAATTCTCAAAATAAACAACTAAATCGTTCTATTGAAAAGTTCGCTATTTATAGACCGGAGCCGTCGCCCAACTTTTGCTCTGTATGCGAATCCGTGTGTAGCCAACCATACGACATTTACTACCTGACATGGTCTTACTATATTATTCTATGTAAATTTCGGTAATAATTCCATTCTATTTGGAACACAACACACAATTCCTCTACCGGCGGCCTTCGCATGTTACAGTAGAATGCAGCAGTCTATGTAGTATGTATTCAGTAGCAGCAAGAGCTCTATACATATTGTTTTCATCTTGTAGGGTATTCATACGTCATATATTAGATCAGATGCCGCTAGATCATATTTACATATTCTAGCACAACCAGCGTATATACGCATATAACGCTTAGCACCGTCCAAACCACACAGCGGCAGTGAATCAAGCGACAGTGGATCTCTACTACGATACTTTTAACTTATCTGTAGCATGATTTGTAACAACTTTACTGCAGTTTGAATTCCTTAGAATATAATTTATACTAAGGTAAGTAAGCTGATTACATCTAGATTATATTTAATTCAACTCTTCATGTTTTCGGTACATGGCAGTAATGTAGATTTTGCGGTTAACTAATGTTTTCTATAAAATAATTTAATAGCAAGGGCTTGAGGCAACGGTGTCCTAACTACAAATGGTCAAATATAAATAGCTCCTGTTATGTGATCTACGTCCTGACTCATTTCGCTTGTCTACTTTTCTGATAGATATTTTATTCCGAGATTAATTCCTGAAATTATAATGATAGATTGCTACATTGTTTTATGGATTATATTAAATATAGTCATTTTAATCATGTAGACATTATTTCCTTTCATCTTTAAAAATATTTGAAATCTCTAGAGTAGAATCCCAAGAATTGAATATGTCTAATAACTTTTGGCGTTACAATATTTATCAAACATAAGCTTCTTACACTCAAAGATGACCGGAAGCTACAGCTAAGAGATAAAGAAACAGAGAGAATCTCCAAGTACCTATTGGAAAAAGAATTACCGTTCAAGCATTAGTCATTCTTGTGATAACTCTGAGGACAACTGCAGGAATTCCAGGAAATCCGGTCCAAGCAACCAATGGACATGGCATGGCCTCCCCGTAAACATGAACGTTTCTACAGCGACAAAAAATTAAAATAACTTGAAAACCACCTCAAAGGTTTATGATGTCAGAGAATTAATTGATTATTTATAGGTACTGCATAAAATTGTGACTTTAAATATGAAAATATATATTTTGTTCGTTTGTGAATAATTAACTACGTTAAACTTTAGTACAAAAATCTTTTGCGCCGTGAAATAGATGAAATGCCTCGACAGACGAGGTAACTTTGTAACAAGTTTCAAGTAAAATCACTCAGCTTTGAATGAAAATATAAGACTCAACTTTGAATATTTTTTGGAGATGAATTAGTTCTATAAAATAGTTTTGTGATATGCTTCATTATTGCCCCGAAATTAATTTCAAGCTGCAAAAACCTGGAAATTTGTACCAAAATTACCCGTATTATGGAATTTAAACGAAGATCTCTTACAAAATTGGAAATGCAGAAACACCGGTGGGTACAAACACACGGCTTTGAGAGAAAAAAAGTTAACACTACTACCAATGAGGTGGACTAAATGATCAAGACCAAAACGGAATCAATTTGGGATCGCAATATAGCTGAAGCCAGCGAATATGGTGAAATATCGATATGGACTCAAAAGATTCAGGTAAAAGAAAAAACCCAATGTACCTATCAGAACACAGAATGGATTTACTATGACAACGAGGAAAAAGCAGAACCGACAGCAGGTTATTATAAAAACAGTTCACTAATAGCGATAACTGTGACAGACTCCCATTCGCGAAGCTGCTAATAGAGAGTCCTAGCGACTTGTCTCAAAATGGCACAAACAAATTTTAATATTACGGAATCTATCTATCCTCTGGACACCTAATTCTCGTGCGCCAGGTCAATTTGACGTGAGAACGCAAATTAGAACTGTTGTTGTTGTCCTTCCAGTCCTCAGTCGCTTACTGGGGCCACAGGTAGCTGCCAGTCTGATGAGTAAACCATTCTAGTTATTTTTGCGCAGCTGTAATTAAACTTAATTCTAATGAGTGAAACAGCATTAAAGATTTTGCAAAACTGTCTATTTTTCTTCTAGGCAATATAAACAGAGAAATATTAATCCACAATCAAATATTAATGATATATAAATAAAAATGAATATCAAATTAAATTAATAAAGGCTTTATGGCGGTGAGCATGCTAAACAATAAACAAATATATATATATATATATATATATATATAAGTGGTGCATTCAAAATAACAGCCGTTCATGTAAAGAAAGCAAAAAGTGCGGTGATGAAATAATGAAACAATGAAAATAGGGGAAGCATGTACAAGTAATTAAACACACTCGGAAAAGGGGCGGACGTGAATCTGTATACCCAACACCGGGAGGGTTGGTAAATTTCATTGTACAATATATAACGTGTAGGGCTCGGAGATACTCGGAGATCACTACCAATTACAATAGCAGTTTGTGAACGTATGTGTCATTGTCACCTGAGTCACCAAAACTAACCCTGTGAAGGTAAGTTAGCGTTGGATGTACTCTAGCGAACGAAAACAGTAAGAAATCACTACTAGTTATAGTAAAATCCCGTGAACGTGTCTGTCACAGTAGCTTGAGCCACCAACACTAGCCCTGTGAACGTAAGTTAGTGTTAGCCGCAGTCTAGCAAATGGAACAGTAAGGAAATCGCTATCAGTTACAACAACAGTTCATGAACGTGCGTATTATTTGCCACTTAAACCACTAAAACGAATCCTGTGAACGTATGTTAGCCTTTTCTGGGTTCCACTCTAGCAAATGTAACACAGAAAAGGAGACCATTATCAGTCACAATAACACCATCTTGGACGTAGTTGCTCTCATCACCTGAGCATACAATACTAACCCCGTGAACGTAAGTCGGTATAGCATGTACCAATGAATAAGAGATAGGCCGGCGGGATGGGAAAAGGAGAGCTAAAGCTATTGAAAATACATGCAATCTATATAGCAGAGTAAGGTAAATACATTTCTCTTACCAAATGTGGTAAAGTAGCTGGCGACTGACGAGGGCTGATGATATGTCTGCTGGTTTGGCTGTTAATTCGGCTGCTACTCGCAGAAGGCTGCTGCGGCAGCTGGTTGTTGGCTCGGAGCAGGAAATTCGAGAGCTTATCAGAAACTAGTTTTATTGGTTCAAAACCTGGTTTTTATAGCAATCTGGTGTTTTTTGATGTCTATCTCGCACATTTAAAAAATTTACATATATATTTATATAACTGTTAATAAAGGATATTTCGTATTTCTTTAACATATTTTATTCGTATTTCATTCGGCCATTCTGTGTCAGAGTTTGTCCTCAAACTGTCATGTAATCCTCCATCCATAGCGGCCGTTTCTTCTCACGCCTAAACATGAATCTAGAGTTATTATCTTGCGGACCGATATGTCAAATATTTTCATCCGGTACTCACTCTTCTCCGTGATCATTACACTCATTTTCCTAGGTGCTGCTGGTATCATCTGAAATTGCCTCTTCTTCTACCCCGTCTATAGTTATTTCCTCGTCTATTAACTAATTCGCCCCTTCCTCATCCTCCTTATGGATTCGATAGATTTTTAACTCTGATGCATGTGCCGTGGTTGAATATCAAGCCTTTGCCCCATCTCTAGTCAATCTCCCTACTGCGTAAATGTTGAGAAAAATCTCGCATTCCAAAATCTCCGTGACTAGCAAAGGGCCTCTGAACTTTGCTTGAAATTTGGTGCACATATCCATTTGTACTGGAACTTTACGCATTACAGTAATGTCCTCGATATATATTATATTGCACGTTTGCGCATCGTTGTATCGCGCACTATATTTAGATTGTTCTTGCTCTGTTTGTTTTTTAACATCTTCTCTGATATCCTGTAATGTTCTAATATTTGGTCGTTCTGGACATTAAGATCTTACTAACTCACTATCTTCAAATGTTAACAAAAATCTTTAGATCACGTGCAAAGGAGAACCTCCTATTGTCCTGTTTTCAATAATATTTATATTTCTCTCGACCTCGTTTTAACGCCTATCCCACATTTATTTGTTGTTTGTAATAGTAACTAACATTGGTATTACCATTTTATATTATCCATTATCCATTTTGTCCATTTATTACCATTTAGTACATTTATTACTATTTACCATTTTGTCTCTCTACCATGCCATTCGCCTGAGAAAATTGAAATGCTATCAATCTATGCGTTATAGGAAAATTCTGTCAAAAATCCTTGAAATCTTTCGTTGCCTTCACAGGATATAATCATACATAGCAACTATATGTGTCTCAACAATAAAATATGAGAATTTCCGCCTCGCGTAACTGGTAATGGTTCTATATGATATATATGTACTTAGTGAAATGGTCGTTGAGGTAACACTTGTGAATGGATTAACCCCGGCCTCTTACCTCATAATTGTTTTGTTAGCAAATATTGCAAGCACGCTGTAATATGATTTTTCAAATATTGTCGCACACCTCTAAACCAGTAATATCGTAAAATTAATACCGTAGTCTTTCCAAATGACCATTGGCCTCTTAAGTTGTGACATTGAACTGATATTGCCTTCCGCATGCAATCTGGCATTACAAATAACGAACTTGCCTCCTTTATTATAGTTACTTTCTTGCATAATTATCCGTTGATCATTTTATATCCACATATTCTTTCATTTTCAGGTTTTAATATAGTATCCGTATTTTTTCTTCTTAAAATTTCCATAATTTCTTTTAAACGTCGATCATTTCTTTGGCGTATCGTCGTCGACAACAAGAAACATTTTTAATCGATTTTCCATTATGTGTGTCATAGAACCTGTTTTGTTTGGTGACTTTACCGCGGCTCTGCTTAAACTATCCATGTGTGCCATTTTGTTCCCTGCCCCATATATTATGTCGAAATCGTATTTGGACAGTATAATATACCAGTTTATGGTATATCATTGCTTGAATATTGGTGCATCATTGGGCAATTTATTGCTAAACCGTACGTTTGACGTTCAAATACACCAAATCCTGGCAGTCACTAACAATTTTGCAGGTTAATTTTAGGCGAGGTAAATATTAAAGTAAAAATGATCTTAATCGTTCCACACACCATACAATCCCCATTAACTCCAGTTTGAAACAATATAATTTAGGTTACACATCACTTGTTTTATTTGAAACATAATATATAAGATGTATTTGGCCATCTTCTCCTTCCTGGAGTAATATCCCAGAAATACCTTTACTAGATGCGTCACAGTGAATCTCAGTCCTCGACGATGGGTTAAATAGTTGTAAAACAGTTACTCTTGCAGTCTTTTCTTGATTTGATTTAAAGAATTCTCCACACCCTCTAAAAGTTGTATTCAAGCGCATTAAATTCGTTAATGGTTTCGAAAGTTCGACATACGACTTACCAAATCGTCCAAAATACCGTACAACCCTAAAAAGTGTTTTACTTCCTGCGGATTTTTTTGCTTCTAACTTATTGCTGCTAACTTACTTTAAAATGAATATGGTGCTCCCGATTTTAGACCTTCAGTATAGAGTTTAAACTCAAGAAATTTAATTTGCTAAAACGAGCAACCTCACATTTTTTTATAATTTGGAGTCAATTTTGCAGCAGCAAGTGCGTGAAATGCTTGCTTTAATTTTGATAATACATCATTCTATTTGCTAGCTGGTATCTAAGTAACTTACAATCACTCCTGATTTAAGCGGTCCCAAAACAATGTTCATAAGTCGCCAAAATTCATATGGCGCGTTCACGAGTCCAAAACACAGTTGATTTTTAATTTTTGCTAAGGCTATGTTTTCTTTAGCAGTTACATATTCTTTATTACTTGAAATTGCAATGTGCATTGCTTGTAAAGGATCTTTATCCGTTCTTCCAATGTATAAGTAGTTTCCTTTTCGTACATATGCAATGTCTAACTTTTCTGTAAAATTCTTATCAATAAGTAATTACATGCTTTGTGTTGCAGGCGGTGCGACAACTATATCTATATTTTAGGTGACGTCATCTACTGCTAAGTCGATATAATTTTGTAATTTCTCGTTTAAATAATAAACCCAATTCTATATTCGCTTCAATTTGTATTGTACAAACAGCACTTTCCGGATCTATGAATGCATCTATTATTATCTTTTCATTTAAAACTACTTCTTTAAAAGACTTATCTTTATAGCGGGATGTTCCAATAATCAACTGCACCGCCTTTATATATTCCTTTTCTAAATGCCCTAATTTATTACAACAGAGCATTTCTGTTGTAATTTTTTTGACAATCTGTCAGCTTATGACCTAATTGCTTACAGTAAAAGCACGTCTACGTTTCTGCATATTTTAGCAATTAATCTACGTTTCCGCACATAAGTGGCCTTAATTTCCACACTTAAAACATTTTATCTTTCTGTCAGCTTGCATTTTGTTTTCTTTGTTCTCAGTTTGCATAGAAATACCCTCATCTCTTTTTTGCATTCTGCCTCTAACAAACCTTTCATATTCTAATAAATCATGCAATAGAATGTCGGTATCATTCTGAACTCTCTTTATCATTGAATAACTCACACTTTTTGATCATAACCCTATTAAAATTTGCTCCTTCATTTCTTGAAACTCTACGCCTACTTTTATACATAACGTAACTTTTTCATGAAAATACCCAGGTAGCACAAAACTATTCCGAGCATATGCTTCCAAGTATATTGAACGTTCATAGAATATTCGTGAATTTGAGATATCAGTGCTAAGTATGTCTCTGGACATGACTATTGGTCACTTTTTGATGTCCTATGCACATGCTGTACACATGTATTTTGAATATGCGAATAATGTACCTTGCACGTACTATGCATACTATAATATGACTTCAGAATATTACTGGAATATCGTGTGCATGTTTAAAATATATTTCGATTATATGATTAAAGTTGTAGCCCTTCATTCTTTCTAGGGATAGAAGTAAATAATTTGCATAGAATTTTAGGATAGAAGTAACTAGTACTTCGCTTTAAATAACGTTCGGTAGTTGATTTAATATCAGAGTTTTTAAAAATGTTTATAAACATGAAAAAATGAACACTTTAGAGTTTAGAGGTACTACATTTACGTAACAACACTTAAGAATTTAACATTTGTAGAAGAAACTGGACGATATTACATATTTGTTAATAAAATGGCATTTATACCAGATCAAGTTTTTGTACTACATAGTAAAACTTCTAAATTTCAGTACATAAAAGATAAAGTGACTGATCCATTTACAATTTTTTTTAATTTCCTTCTCTTGTAAGTGTATGGAATCGTTATTTTTTTTTAATTTACATATGTGCAGTGACTTAAAGAGAGATCAACAAATGAAAGGCTTTATTATTATTTAGGAACCAAAAAGTGGTTTCTACGTTTAAAGAAACTGCCGTAAAATGTTGTTTATTGTCTCTCAGAAGATTTACGACATCCGTATGCAACTAAAACAAAAAAAAAAGAGAAAAGTTCAAAGCAAAGCACAAAAAAGTGTTATACATCATTCAAATACAAATGACTGTTGGACTGTTGGACAATACTATTATATTATTATTTTATTGAATTATTATTTTTTTGACACAAAATATTACTTTTCGTTTACGTAGAGAATTATGTACATTAAAAAATATGAATTACACGGATAATTCACTACAAAAATATAAAATGTATTTGAGAGCACTTACCTCATACAACACACAACACTTCACTACTATTGGTGAACTTTATCGTTATTATCGCGAAATCTCTACGTCGGTGATCACATTATACCACCAACACTTAATACATAAAGCAAATCCACGAATTTTATTTAAATTAAGTAAATTATAACTGATTATTCACAGTTTTGCAAGGTTTAATTGTTTAGGCACAAAGAAGTGCTTAAATCGCCATATTGCGTTTCATGACGCATACTCTTAGCAAGTATGTTGCGGATTTGCATCAAACAAACTAGCGCATGAGAAGATCAAGAAGAATGCACATTAAAAGAGAGATAAAAAAATGTACTTTCGGAATATTCCTAGTATATTACTGTAGAACGTCCATAGAATGTCCCTGTAAAAATATACTTATCATGTGCTATCTGGTAAGAAATTGTCGTATCATATACGTAGTATATACTAGTAATATACCAAACATTCAGAACCTGTATAGCACTTGTTTGTGATATACTTAGAATATTTGTGCTACCTGGGTAAGTACATCTTCCGATTTTTGTAGGTTCCGTGATACCATCATTTTCCAAAGCCATTGTGTTGAAAAGTCTTCTTAAACGCTGTTAAAAAATTAACCCATGTCAACAGTTCATCGACTCTGGTTTCATACCAATACTGTACACCACCTTCGAGCTGTTGTCTCTCTCGTCATTTCTTGTATATAATTATTTTGTAAATCATGTGAAGTTTTAATACTGCCAATGATCTTAATCCGCTCTGCAGCAGAACGGACTCTTGGAATTGTCTTTAATAGATGTGGCATAATCCCCATCTCATGTCCTGTACATCTATTTGCGCGCTATCAGCTACAACTCGCCTCTACCCTCATATTTTCTCTTTCTATAAATGCTAGCACTCGATCTAGTGTTTGAGTTTAATCCTTCCTGCCAATTGATTCATTTAAGTACCTCTCATTATCTAAACTCTCATCACCTGACATGATTATCTTCTCCTGAATATTATCGCTATCATTATTTCTCTAACTCTGCATTTAGTTTCTTGCTCGGGCTGACTCTAACTCTTTTTGCTAATCGTAGAGCTTACACGTTTTCACTTCCATCAATAAACTGTTCTCTAAGATAGCCAATATCGGACATAGTACTATCCCACTTCTGATATTAAATAAAAGATCCCTTCATCCTTTTATTTTAACTGTTTGAATGATTACCAAAACGATTAAAAAATAGATTAAATGAAATATGCACTTTCTTGCTACACACATTCTGTGTCTCTGACGTCTCTTCTTCACTTCCTTTACACACTCATTCCCACCAAACTTATTAACTAATTGTCTTTTTTGATGACAATTTCGTACATTATGGTTACATAATTTACATAGATATTTATATAATTGTTAATAAAGGACATTTCATTTTTCATTAACACAGAGGCCCAAAAAATATTCAATAAAGTCTATTGGATCCTAAAGCATAATAGTTGAATCGTGGGCAGAACAAGAAAAAGTATTTTAAACGGGAAAGTTTTACCACAGCTCTTTACGAGAACGACATTAGCGTACATGACTCACAAAAAGCGGAGAATCGTCGCAGCTAAAAACAAACTACTAAAGAAAGTATTGAGCGCTCCGTGGCACGTACTTAATAGAAACTTATGAAACGAAATGGAAGTCCCCGATCTAATTGGGATTGCAAACTAAAAAAGGGACAAAGTGATTGTCACGCTAGAAAGCCACCCAAACATAGACACAAGAAAGTTAGCTCTGATTCTCAAAGTGTAATGAGTCACTCATAATGTGTTCCTACTGAACACATCATGCTTAGGAACTAACATATTTATTAAAAATAACTTAAGAAAATGTGCAAGTGACGAGTAAAAAGCAAAATTAGAATTATTTGTATTCATAGTTGCAATTATTTGCATTTGCATAAAAGTCTATCCACCGAAAAGCAAAATTACCGGCAAATTAAAAGCGATATTTGCTCAATCGTCATAAAGTAGATTTTTAAAAATCATATTTAAAATCAAATATTCTACTGATTTTTATTATTCAAAAAAAAAAACCAAAATTTATTATTCTAAAGCCCTTGCCACACTCGTAAACAGTAGCTAAGCATACAAATTGCAAAATTAGTTTTACGAGTGTGGTACGCCACGTTTCTGATTACTGTCTATTTAATCAAAAATACTGAAAGTATATTTTGCTATGTTTTGACATCCATCATAAAAATTTCATTGCGATATGTTTATTACAACACAACTAAATTCATTAAAACTTTATCACTTATTTTTTAATTAGCACTTTACAATAACATTTCGATATATTGTATACTAACTTACAGATGCAATTATAAAGTAACTATTCATCCAAGCATAAACAGGGGAAAATTACTGAAGAAATTATCTAATATTATGTTTATAAAAATATATATTATTTTTTATTTTAAAATGTAGGTAATTAAATTTAAGTCTTCATTCTTTCCTAATAGTTCAAAGTCATTGCGTTTACAAATCATTATAATTTAAAAGATAAACAATATAAAAGTATTTTTTTTTGTTAACTTCCCTATTCTTCTTCTTCAAACAATCTCATAGTTATGAAAGATGAACTTTGCCCGATCGCCTTGCTATGTGGCAAGCACGATGGATTCTGTTATTACTTATTTGATTGATTTATTTTGCTGGCTATTGTTTCATTCTCTTCGGTTAATCTATTTCATTGTTTGTGCCTTATTTGCGATTTCTGCATTTGTATGTGCTTCCATACATTTTATCATTTCTTTTCTCCTCTCCTTTGCCAATCATATTTGGAGCTCTAAGCGCTAATTCAGTATTTCGCATATACCGCACCATGGTACGTGCGGAATACTGAAAGTACACTGTTCTACGAAGAAGCTTACTTTGTGCTATAATGCTTCTATTTTTAGCTTTTTCCGACCCTTGCAGCATAGTTCACACTTGTATATCAATTCGCCGCCTAAATGCATGAAGTAGGTAAATTACTGTTCCTTATTTTAGAGAAATTGATAAAGCAGTATTTAAAGGTGTTAAGTTGATGGTAGGGGGACCGTTATTTTAAAAATAATGCCCGAGTATTTGCTTATATATTTTAATTTTTTAAGTTTAACATCATTTTGGATAAAAAAAATTTAAACCTTTTCGTTGGAAAAAAAAACAGAAGTTGCCTACTTTTTAATAGTCCTCTGCCTCGCCTTCTTGTCTTCCATGTGGTAGGTTGGAATAAAGATCAAAATTGTCTTGGCTCAAAGGCGATGGTTAGGTAGCTGGGTAGCAAATTGTTGGTTTGCCTACGTAAGATCCTTTTTTCCAATCACCGCTTCTAAATCGATCTTCTTGAAAAGATTCCTTGAAGAAATATTCATAAGGATTCTCTTTGTTGAATCGGAACCAGGAAATTTTTTGAAACAAAACAGGTTGGTTTTCACTGTCGGTGTTTCTCATGGCTAGCTGATTATCAGCACATGCTTTCCGATAAAACAAATCATTGCCTTGAACATCGTGCACATTGTAAGGCTTATCTCCCTTTTTGTGCTTCGTGCTATTGTTTTCCAATCACCTGGCCACAGTGATTTAAATTCCGAGCCAATGGCAGAGTGAATGGAATCACACTCCATTTCACTATGACCAGATGTCAAAAATTTAACGATTTTTAAATTGTTCAACGCTTCAATGCTTTTTAAATTGTCGATATTTTGGACTGCGTACAGGCACATTGCTACCACATACTTATTTAAATTTTGGCCGCTGCAGTAATCACTAAAACATCTAACATCATCTAGAGACTTTGGTAGGGATTGAAAATAGCGAAGAATGAGGCTTACTGTCTCACAACTACCTCTACCTCCTTGGCCTCCGTGCCACATAAAACAATCGACTTTTTTTCATCACCTACAACCTCGTAAATATTGGAATTGTAGGTAGCTAACCGTCGTTTATAAAAGAATGCATTATACGTTGTATCACTTGGGCAGAGCAAAACATGCTGTAAATCGAAATTGCAACTTAAAATTTTTTCGTTTGTCACAGCTTCAGCACCTTCTTTATCTTCTCGCTTTGCCTCTCGAGCTTCTTCTTTACTTTTTTGGTGTGCTTCGTAATGTTTCTTCAACTCTTGTTTGGGTTTAGCATCATTATTAAGGAGCAACAAAGGAAAGAGGAAAAGGTTGTGCATCACTCTGGGCCCCGCTATAGTTCAAGGATATAAATTAACGCATTAAAACTTTTCATGCGTTCCATCCCATTATTGTCGCACCGAAACAACACTTAAATAGGGCTTTCACATTGTAGGGATGTGAAAGCCCAGATTAAAATTATCTTCGGTAGGAAGATAACTTTGCTTTTGGTCTGTCACTTTCTTGACACCATTGGACATACATCCTGTACATGGTGGCTAGATTCAAGTATGAGTCTAAATATTTACGTGTTGTTTCGGCGCAACAATAATGGGTTGGAACGCATGAAAAAATTTTAATGTGTGAACTGATATCTTGACCTATAGCGTGATCCAGAGTGTAGCTCTTACCTTTTCCTCTTTTATCAATACACGCCACATTTCCCTTTGATCGCTTTTTAGAGTTATTTCTACTAGGCTTTTTTTAATACCACGACTATTTAGGAACATAGTTTTACACATTTTCTTCTGCTCCCATCAATAGGAAGAAAATAGTTCATTGAGTAATTCCTTCTAAACTCTTCCCGGGTTGTTTTTGTACTTTTCAAAATTTTGTCTGAATTAGTATGAATTCTCTTTGTCGCCTGTAGTCACCTAATTCATAATAAGCTTTAAAAATGTCAAGTCTTTTAGTATTAGGGATAGTAAAACATTTTAATCTGCAAGGTTCTTTGCAAGGGGCTTCATTTTGGCAGCGGGTATTTCAACTCCATTTATGGTAACTTATTCTTTTCCCTCAAGCGTATGTTTTTTCTCAATATTTCTTGGCCATGTGGCTAGCTGCCTTTTTCAACTTCTGGGTATAATAGTCTCCAATGGGATGCTCCTCCAAACACGGTACCTCATTTGCAGCACCTAATACTTTAGAGTCCGAGGAAGCTGACAAAGTATCACTAGGAATTTATTCGGATGTATCCGGAGAAAAATCACTAAAGTTGTTACCATCATCACCATTGGCATCTGGATTAGAATCTAGAAAGAAAAGTTCAGTCAAAAAATAAAGAAGACAATTTTGTTTTTATTATAAGTATTAGTTATTTTAATCAAGAACATGTTTAGGTAGTAGGTTGTAGTGTACCTACCATGAACGTCTCTGGGATTTTCTTGTAAAGTTGCAACATTACTAGGTCCTGATGTTGAAACGTGATCTTCTACATAATGGCTCAGCCCGGGCACAGCCTCGTACTCTTCAGGCTTGTGATATGGTATGGGTATTAAAGTTTGTTCCGAACCTTCCCCGTTAGGTCTTCTATAGTTCGAACCATCATCAGTCCTATTTTCAGACTGGTCGTGCAGATTCGTTATAACTCAAATCTAAAATAAAAGCAACTAGCAGAAAATTACCACAAAAAGTTCTACAAATAATAATTTGTAAATTTAGATGTAATAACCTCGTTTTACGTAAGTAAACAAAGTTACACATCAACAATAAAACTTGTCTACCAAATCACCAAACTAGAATAAAAAGACAGACATACCTATAGCCTCTGATTGAATTTTGAGAGCCAAATCCACCAACTTCTATCCTCTGATCATTAGTTTTTGCTTAAGAAATAACACACGTGTTATATAACTTATAAAGCAAACAACTCAAACAGCCTCAAAATCTGTCTGCTAAAAGTGGGTTTCTTGAGTTACCTACTTCTAGAAACATAAATAAATCTTTGAACTTCCCGTAAGAAGTAGGTATATCAAGTTACCCATTTATTACATAAATAGGAATTTGTATTTATTTTTTATCTACTTTGATCACTGCTCACTAGCTCACTAGCTAGATCCAAATGGCGGATGATACTTCTGGTCTGGCGCAAAATTAGAATTTTGAATTTTTTTTAATACTTCAATTTTGGGCTGGAGGCTCTTTGGAGGCTTGTGTTGGGGGCTCCTCTTATTTGAGGTTATGTAAGTAGATGATACCAGGGGAGTACGGAAACCAATGTACAGGGGAGGGGCAATTTTTCTTATTATTATTGAAAATTTTGAAATGTGAATAGCAGAAAATCCATTGACAAATCTTGGGGTAAACCCCGTTTCAATTTTTTTTCGAATATTTAGGGCGAAATTTCATTTCTTTTTGTCGTATTTGAATTTTGAAAGCTAGACATTGGAGTTTTCAACCAACCAGTTGAATTTAGTCAAATAAAGATCTGTAGGTAAATAAATAAAACCAATGAAATAAAATAAATATCATTTATTTTACAATATATTAGCTAAATGGCGGATTTGAGGAAAGTCTTGATTTGAATTTCGTCAAATATTTGGTACAAACATTAGAATTTTTTTAATTTGAATTTTACGCTTGTCACTCATATTCTGGGGGTCTTAATGGGGCCTGCAGCGCGAGTCTGGGTCTATTCCGGTCACGCGCTGGACTCTAGTAGTCCCTCTCTCTCTGCCTGGTCCAGTGTACACTCACTCTCTCTCTCTCTCTGCCTCTCTTCCTCCATCCCTCTCTCTGGTCCAGCATGACCACTTGTTAATGTAATATTAAATTATTTAAAATACCCGCTTATAGAATTTATGATTCGATGCGTGTCTCGAATCATAAATTCCATGATCTTTCTTAACTCCGCCAACGTCGGTTCCAAGCCCGAATGCTAATGGAGGAGGGGGAGGAGTTACAACCTCGGTAAAAACGAGGATCATCTAGCCTGGATGATAGAGACCAATGCGAGTCCCGTTGTCTAAGGATATAGGCAGGTCTGGTCGGCCAACCGACCCCTGGTGGACCAGTTGTGCCAGAGGCTGAATGGCTACAGGATACGTAGTCGTAAATGGGGCATATCTCGACGAGAGTCACTCCAGCCAAGAACTCACCGATGTACATGAGGCGATTCTCGAAAGGGTACTTTGCATGGATGACTCCAGCCTAAAGCCAAAGTTCTTAGAAACTAACTTCAAGCCAGAATATCTGCTGGCCACCTGTCAGGATAAGGCCACTACAGAATGGCTGCTTGGAATGGAGTCCATCTTGGTACCCTGGGAGCGGCACGTTTGAAGGCCCTAAACAAATCAGAAATACCCAAAGCCACGATCGCTATTCGGTATTTCCCCAACAATTCAGAGGATCCTAATGAGAAGATCCAAAAATTCTTAAGGTCCCAAAATGAGGGTTTAAGGACAGAGGACTGGAGAATCCTCCAAAGAATTGTCGATGGCAAGACTGTGAGTCTCACCATCTCCATCGTCTAAAAATCATTGGAGCACCTGAAAGCTGAAAACTATAGGGCTTGCTTCGAATTTGGACAGATGTCATAAAACATAAAGGGACCATAAACCTAAGGCATTTGCCACCAATTCTAAGCCGAGAGATAAAAAGGTGAGGCCTGAAGTCATGGTCTGTGGCAAAGGCTCTGAGATGACAAAAACAGAAACTAGGGCAAAGTCGAGCAATAGTGCAGTGGCTATGCCTTCCTTAGTTGCCTCGAAAGGCTCAGAAGAACCTAAAGCAGGAGGAATGGAGCAGTCGGGTGCTAACAGGTCTGCGACTACATCAGGAGCTGTAAAAAGTCCAATGGCTGCAAAAAGGGCCAAAGAGTCGAGAGCCCGGAAGGCCCTACGGAAAGAGCAGACATAGGAAAAGCCAGTTGTGAAATAGGGGGTAAGACTTTCAAGAAATTTTTACAAGTACACTTGCAGCACAGCAATGGGGTCTCAAAATTGCTGTACAAAACGTTTACTTACTCCCAAATAGATGTGGCACTAATACAAGAAAGCTACGGGTATGGTACCCAAATTAGAAGGCTAAGTTAGTTTATAGTAGAGATGCGGCTGTGCCAAGAGCTGAAACATATATCAGGCCTAACATCAGCGATGTCTCTATTAACTAATTTAGTTCCAGGGACCTCGTCGCAGTGGCCTACTTCCCAGGCACCATCAGTGAAAGTCCACCAGCGGAAGTCAAGCCACTCCGAACCTTTTGCATACAGAGGAAGAAACACTTCATAATAGGATGTGATACCAACGTACACAAAATGTTTGGGGAAGCACTGAGAGCAACAATAGAGGTGAGTTGTTGTTTAACTATATATCATCTTCTAACTTAGAAATACTGAACAGTGGCAAAACCCCCACGTTTGTAACAAACACAAGGTAATAGGTGCTGGACATCACGCTAGCGTCTCCACTTCTTGCCATAAGAATCAACAACTGGCATGCCTCAAACGAAGTTTCTGCCTCTGACCACAGGCACATTAGGTTCGGCTTGGAAAGCGAGGAGGCAACTGATTACAACTTTTCAATGTAACTCCAGTATTATCTATTTTAGAAACACAAGAGGAAAGAAAAAAAACAAAAAAAACCGGGGAGTATGGATAACCTACCTTTAGAACTGGTATAAGTCTTGAAATCCACCTTATTACATTTAATATGAGGTGTCACCATTTCCACACACTTTAACTTATATATATAGAGGCTTTGTTATATATCGTTTAAAATTAAAATTTGATTGCTTACTTTTTATGTGTTTATTGATTACAAGAAATGTATAAATCAAGTTAGTCATAAGAGATAAGGACAAATGTGACTATAAAACCTTAAAAACTTGCCCTAAAACGCTAAATACTAGCAACTATTAAAATGAAAACCATAGCGATCGGAATTGTTTTTGGTTTGTTGATCTCACTCACTTCTGCCGATTGTCCACAAAATGAATTAAGTATTGTTATGAAGTGCAAGGTAGATTTTCATTACGAATGTCTACTTTTCTACGATCAAACATGCAAAGATCTAATTCCACCCGAATGTCCAGCTGAATGTCCTCCTAAAACCGTCTACGTTTATGGAAATTGTGGAGCCTGTCATAGTTGTATACCGCTAGAAGTAAGTTTGTATTTTGATTTCATCTTCATCATTTCTATAAATATACTTCCCCCGATAGGCAGTGGTGTAGCCAAGGGGGGGGGGGGGGGTTACTCTCTTACTGTTCTTATATTTGTGCTAAATTAGATCTAATTTTTACGATCTGTGTCTACAAGATTATTACAACAAATAAGTACTAGCCTACTTATTGTAGAGAAATCAGTTTTCATGGTATTAGCATGTATTAAAAGCAGCTAAGTGCACAATTTAAAACCTATGAAACGGACTATGGAGCCCCGTCGTTACAAACACATCGCCACGTCGACCAACAGGCTTGAAACTTATATAGAAAATTCCATAAAAATTATTTATCCGATGTAATAGGTTGAGATACAAATTTAGTGTGTATTCAGTTACGCACATACAATGACGTTCTGAAAAATAAGGATGTTGAAAAAGATTAATACCTTATGGAAGGAATGGCCATC
>WYDF02254119.1:0-11469 GCA_009867245.2 Adranes taylori
AATGAAATAACAACTTATAAAACTAATTTGAAGATGGAAAGGGAGCAGTGGACAAAATAATTAAGCTGTCTTTAATATGTTTCAAGCAATTAGGGTTCAAATAAATAACGCGAAATTGAAATATAAAAAAGTTATATAAAAAAAAGTTATATATATATATATATATATAACTCGGGGAGTCCCGATGGAACAACGGTTAAAAAACCCTAGCCTTATCATATGTAATAATTTTATATATTTGAGACATAGTAATCTAATAATAATAAGAGTTCTGAGGAAGAATATTTCGGGTTTACGAAAAAATTTTTATAAATTTATTAAAAGTAATCTGAGAAATGAATTGGTTAAATAAGTTTTATTATAGAATAATATAAAAAAAAACAGAGTATTACCTTGACACCTTTTTCAGCTAAACTTTGGCAAATTACTAAGCCCAAATTTGTGCTTGCACCTGTTACAACAGCTACTTTTCCAACCCATTTTTCCATTTTGTTTTTGTACACTTATAGTATTATTTTTCTACTATCAGACTGCCAAATATTAATTACAACAAATAAACACAGTTAATTTAAAATTTACGAATCGATTAATATGTTAATCGCAATATTTGTTATAAGTGACAACATGGAATAACTGTATCACTTTAATAAATAATCATAATTTCGTTGTAGGAAAATAGCTCAAATACAGTAAATAATAAAAACCGATACCCAGATATTATTTGTAAATGATACCAAACTGACTATGCTAATATATTTCAAATTCACAATGCTATTTGTCTGCATAGACATGTCGTGACTGCTAAAAGGAAAACAAGGAAAATTGTTTTGTTAGTGGAAATATTGGTTTTGTATTTCAAATAAAATATAATCTCTCTATAACACATAATTGCAACTCATTTTAAAAGAAATAAATGATTGCTTTACATTTCTGAATATATTTGATATGAAGTATTTGGATGTTCCAAGGTGAAGCACTGCGATGGAGGTAATTTCTTGCTTCTTTTGTAGTCGCAACCATTTATTTAGAGCAAGTAGGGCCTTGGGTAGGTTCCGCAACCCAAGGCTTTCGCTAAGCAGAGTTAAAGGTTCCACAAGAAATAGGAAAATAACCCGTACCTCATATAGAGGAAATAATTTTTTTCCTGAGTCGGTACTGTACTCGGGTTACTTAGGTGGGGGAAGCGTATGTGACTATATCAAAGTAACGAATTTAAACAGTTGAGTTTAAAATTAGCGACAAAAATGTTAAGACGTATTCAATTCTTTGGATTCTACTGTAGAGATTTTAAGTATTTTAAATGATCAAAGGGAAAAATGTTTAAATAAGAGCAAATCATTAATATCAATAAATTCCATAAAATAATGTAGGAATCTATCATTCCAATTTCATTAATTATACAAAGTTTAATAAAAGTAATTTTAGAATGGAATATAGAGACTCAATCTATCTGAAAAATAGACCACGTGTATTGAATCAGACGCATATAGATGAATGATAAACTAGCCGGGACGCAGGAAACTAGGTACAAGGAGAAGAGAAAATAATCTTTTTAAGTAAAAAGGAACCCGCGTAGGCGTTTTAAGTTCATAAAGTTAGAAAGAGATAATGGAAAAATAAATTAAGTAATAGCCTTTGTAATAAGCAGAAGTGAGATGCATCAAACTTCTTAAAATAAAATGTAAAGTATTTGCGTTCATAAGCTTATTGTTTTGTCGCGCGTTTAAAATGTCTTCAGTACAGATATGAGTAACGATTATTTTTATTATAAATCTTTGAATAAGAAATTGGAGCATCTTAAGTTCTCTTGATTTTATTCTGAGTAAGTAATTTTATTCAATGGAAAAATATTTTTTGTTTATTGTTCCTTAACATTTATAATTTCAAATATGACTCGATTCGCAATTTGAATTTACTGCCAAAATGTATAAATTCTATTTTATAATGCAAAAATTGTTAGGATAATTCCATTTCCATTAGCGAAAAGTAATGTTGCTAACTAAAGATAATTTGTTATATACTAATAAGTTGTTCTTCTGATTAGATTTTATTGATTGTATTGGTTGACATGATAAGATAGGAAAATGGTGTGAGATATATTGTTGACGAATTAGTGTAATTTGTAACAAAAGCCGTGTGTATGGGGTAATGGCACATCGCCTGGAGCTGTAGATATTAGCGGTGAACCGGATGATGTTGTAGACTCTTCTTGCTGCTTTGGTGGAGTGGATGGAAAGGGTACATTTATCAGCATACGTGGAATGCATGGATAACGTAGTTTAATTTGTCTCTCTGGAGTTTCGTCTGTCTTATCGGTGTTGATGTGAGCTTGACGATTGGCTTCCCTCTTCCTCTGTTGTTAACCTCCTCTTTTCACATGGACGGAGTAGTTTGTCAAGGAAAGGTTACGAAATATTGAGATGCATAAAATAAGAAGTGCGTGAGGTGAGAACGAAAGATTCAGCAGAAAATAATAATACTTGACTTGATGTTTGAAGTATGACTATTGATTGGAATGTATTTTCTATTTAAATAAAAATAATCGATTTGTTGGTAACGGTTACCTTTAATAAAATCAGAGTCCAGAGTGCGACTTTGTTGCTCGCTCTATAGGAATAAGTTTGTTCATTTAATGGTGAATTATATTAGTTGAAATGTGCGCATTTGTACGTTCAGAATCTTGTGAACTGCGTTCTCCAAAATGAGTCTGGAGAACGAGATATTGAGTGGCTTCTTTTATTTGGAATTCGTTGACAGAACGCTCATCTGACAAGTTTGCCATAGCTGGCGGCACATGGTGTAGTCGGTGTCGCTTTGGCGTGGTATTGAAAGAATTTCTGCTAGAATATTTTTCAGATAGTCTAGATTTTAAGGATAAAAATTGTCTTCTCCTGAAAATTGCCGTCACTATGAAATGTAAGTGATCCACGGTGGTGATTCATATAAACGGTGGTGGTAGGAGCTTTACGGGTCCAAAATCTTTGAAGCCTTTTGCTCAAATTCGTAGAATAATATCTAATAAAATTGGTCGAAAGCACAAAAGGATGAAAAGCTTAACGACTTATTTACAAATGAGTGGTGGAAATAAAAAAAAAATTCTATTAGAAAATAATAATAAATCGCTTTCGGAAAAGATATATCCTGCAGAAATACTAAGCGGTGTGTACACATACACACATCTGTATCCCAGAGAATTCTCGTACAGCAGAGGGGTAAACATAAAATAGCGCGGTGGATACGATCTCTTTCGTGCGTGAATGGCGGAACGATTGAAGAAAATTTTCAATACGCGTCGCCACATACTTTTATAATGCTTCCGCGTTGAGCGGAATGTTTGATAATTTTTGCGGGATATGAGCTTTAATTTTACACGTATTAGAATTATATTTACCAATTAATATTCATGCTATCAATTTAATTAGCCATTATTAAGTTACAAATAATAAATAACTAATCAAATAACCCTTCATTGGCATTTCCTTAGAATTTTTTAGAAATTTTAATTTAAATCTACTATCACCTAATTACATCCAAATAAACAAAATAAATTTATCCTTTTATTTAATCAAAATTCCCCAAACCGGCCCCCACTTTTCCCTCCCAGGGAGCAGACAAGGCTATCCTATTCCCTTCCCTTCTAACTCTTTATTCCTATTTTCTTTACCACTTCCCCTTCCCATATCCTAATCCCTTTCACTATGATACAAATTCCCTTTACCCTCGCCCTATTCCTTACCCCTAGTTCCAATCGATCTTTCTTCCTATTCTTCTCCTAACGGTCTCTTATTCAATCTCTTTTATTCCAGCACTCCCTCCTTCTACTTGCCCTATCACCCTTCTGTTTCTAATTTCTTCTAATATGATCACCTCCTTTTTCTTACTTCAGCTATTATTCTCCTCATAATATCTAATCCTTTCCCATCTTTTCCAAAACTCACCCTCATATTTTCACCCAACTTCTTCTCATTCTCGCTCCATTCAAGACCCTAAAACTCCTTAATTCAATGACGCAATTTTCCTCCTTTTTCCATACATTCTACACAATCTATCTTCCTCTTTCAACCAGTACTTATTTCTTGCAAACTTATTTCTTGCAGTTTTATCACTCATACTTATTCCAGATTCCAAATACCTAACCGTAACCCCCTCATCCATAATCCTGACATACTCACAGTTATGCCCACTTTCTTTTATTCTCACATTTCTCTCCTGCCTTTCTACATTTCCATCCTTTCTATGTTCTCCCCACGACATCCCCTCCTCCGCTCTTCTCAAACCATCTGTCCGTCGACCATCCAATCCTCACATTCACCTTTTTCCTACCATCGTTCCATTCATTCACTCCTCCTACCTCTCTCTCTGTCATCATACCTTCAATGTACACCTCCTTTACCAACCTTCTTCTCTCATAAATCCAGACCTTTTCTTCAATCCTCTCCATTTTCTCACTCCACCAACCCAGCACTTGAATTTTCCTATCTCATGTAGTACTATCTCATTCTTGTACTCTTATGCAGTCCCAACATCCTTTTTATACCCCCCCCCCCCCTGCACTCTCTCCATACTCTCCTTCTCCTCAACCGCACGTACTTCGGCACAATACATCATTATACTGTTGACAGACACATCCATTATCTTAATCTCATTGTCATAGATTCTCCAAATGTCCTCCCCCATAGAATCCTCATTCTCTCTATAGTCCCTTTTCCTTTCTTCGTCACCATTTCCACATGTTGCTTACTTGATCCATTTTGACCAACATGAATCCCAAATATTTAAATTTCTTCATTCTCTCTATCCCCTTTCCACCTATATTAAAAAGATCCTTTCTACACTCTCTCGACCCTTTCTTATATAGTATTATTTTTGTCTTTTCCACATTCACTTCCAGTCCCCTTCTATCCATATATTTTTCACTCTCGCATTCATATTTTTCATCTTATATATCATCTTTTTCATCTTTCTTTTTTCACTTATTTCACCACTACCACTACATTTATCTAATTTTTTTCTGTCCTCTAACACCAAATCTTTTAATCACCATCTTTTTTCACTTTTAATACTCAGTTTATTAACTCGTAGCATTGTGTTTGCCGGAGCAGCACAATAACACTTCTCGCCTCAACAATTCGTTCGTTCGTATATTATTAAGATGATTAGTTGATTTTGTTAATTTATATTTAAAGATTTGATTAGTCAATTTATATTGTATTAGAATTAGACACTAGAATAGAATTAGCCAAGCAATTCCTTAATTTATCTATTGATATTATTATGAATTAAATGTTGCTTGGTCGTTGTTTTATTTATATTCGTATCAGAAGAAAATTATGTCGTACTAACAATTATGTAGGCAGACAGAATAAATCTTAAACAGTACTTGTTTTATTATTTAGTAAACTTCGTAAATCCATAATAATTGTTGCAGCACATAAACTAAATAATTTTGTTGTTAATAGAGTATTTTACAGCCAATTGTGTTTTATTATAATTAAATTTAATTATTAATCATTGGACCGTACTTGCTTTATTAAGCTTGAAACTTGATTTTAATCAAGCAATGTTCCATCACTCATTGCTTCATTCTTAATTTTGTTAATGTAAGAATTTATTAAAATCCTATGAATTGTTTATTCACTTAAGCTATGCTCCTAAATACATTATTTATCATTGCTCTGGCAATTCCGCCTAAATTGAGTGTGTTTTTATAAGAACTGATTTATCTCGGTAACGTAAACTCAATTCCATGTCACAATTTTCAACGTAACAATATCAGTTGTTAAATATACCAAAAGCAAATATTTCCCGTTCAAATATGCAGCTACCGCGTCAGACGCACTAATCGATGACTGGTTTGCTATTACCTCTTCCTTGATGAACGAACTCTTCTTCATAACTTGTTGCTGTGAAACACAATGGTACTCAATAAGTGTTTGCAATGATTAATTTCTCGATTTGTTCTTCCACAACCTAATCAACATCTCTGTTACTACCTCCACTATTATCACGGACAATGTTATTAGCTGTAGGCTCCGTAGGAGCTGTAGCTTAACATCCTCCGAGTCACTTGCAAAAGCTTCTTTTAAGCTTAATAACCCTTTTCTCTAAGTGTTATTTATTTTTTAAGTGAAAATGCTTGTTTAATTACTTTAAACCCCATCATTTTAAACCCTAATTTATATTTATATATTCAACAAAAACGAGAATAGCACATGGTGACCGTCACAGTTAATTATAAATTGATTACGCGACACGAATATTGTCAATGATAAGTAGAAAAATAAGAAGAGAATAACATGGTAAATAAGAACATGGGTGCAACATCAAGCAACGAAGAGACAGTAATGAAGAAAAGAAGAGGCGTATCAGCATCTGCAATTTCGATTCAGAAAATTTTTGGTATCATGGTCTTCGTCATTCGAGGAGCAGTGTGGCGGTTAGGCTACCAGTAGAGGCAAAATCGGACGAACCTAGAAGAGATTCTTCGAGCGATTTCGAAAAGTCAAGCAGAGATCAATGCGGTATAAAAAATTTATGAACATGTCGATTTATTTTATTTCATATATATTTTTTTTCTGAATTACGTTCATAATTTTATTTAATTATTTCATTTTAAAGATATTTCATTCATATTATTTATATTTGAGTATTAAACGCATATGTCTCTAATTTAGAACTAGCAAATGATTTAAAATATTATTTTTTACCTCATTAAAGTGCGTCTGCTTTTATGGATAAACTACAAAATGTGAGGCAAGGGGTTTCAAGTTTGCATGGGTTTGATAGCACTATAGAAGCACTGTTAAGAAAACTCGCTATATCTCAGCCGGATAATGGAGAAACGGAATTATTGAATACAGCTAACGAAAGTGTAGCATTAAATTCTTTTATCTCAGGATTAAATAGTAAGGATGTGAAATTGATTGTTCGCACACGGAAATGCGAAAAGAAAGAGGTGCAAAATAGTTACAATGAAAGTTGTTTATCCATGGGATTTACATTGTCTGGTAATCAAGAATGTCTTCTTCCACTTGTGGTAAAAAACTTTCGAATACAGCAATGGTTCCAACAAAATTGAACAGCCATTTAACGACAAATCATACTAAAATAAAACTGATCATTTTAAAACTCCTTAAAACCTGGAATTAAACAGAATACAGCTTTTGCAAACCCAAAAGGCTCAGGAAGAAAATATTTCATCAATTTGCTTTACTGCATAAAATATTAAAAAAATTCTATATTTCTAAATTAATATCCAGTGGTGTTGTTATAAAAAAGTAAACTAATATGATTTTTATCGTTTAACGCTAAAATATTCATTGTTAATTTTAATTTAAAGTTCAATTAGATTCTACTGGTTTTGAAATAAAATTTAACTAGCGCATTTGATTATGCATGAACAATCAAACAATTTGAAATGCCTATAAATTTTGTAAGTATCTATTTTGCAAAACATTCAAATTTAATTTGATAAAGTCGAATATCGTTTAATACCTTTACAAATTCTAGTGAAATTTTTGTTTTCTTACTGTAAGTACGTGGTGAAGTACATTTCTCTTAGTTCCAAATACATCGTTATCGTATATCAATTTGATGTGAGATATTCTGTAAATGTAACAGCGGTTTAGAAATAAAATTGGATACTCAGATAACACTGAAAAGATTTAACTTAAAAAATGGCTAGTTCGATTGGTAGGTTAGCAATTGTGTCTAATGCAAATTCTGCAATCGGTCTTGCAATTGTTCAAAACTTAGTTACTTCGGGAATGCAGGTAAGTTAATTATGTTTTCATAACAATTGTTATGTAGTGTATAATTTATTAAACTTCCTGGTAAAATAAATGATTTTAATAAGTAATCGTTTTTAATTAAATACGTTAAGATAAAAATGTGTAATAATATTAGTTGTACTACATAAATTTTTTTGTTCACGTTTTATAATTTGTTTTTAATAATTTTACTAGGCTAAATATCGAGCATGTCATAGATAAACATCTTTTATTTAAAAACATTTCAAAGTACCATTTTATGATGATGTAGAAATATTTCTTTTAAATTGTTCTAAGTATTTTCTAGGAGAAATAAAATATACTTACTTGTTTCTATATTTTATTGTACAATATAGTAACTCTCATCAACAAAAATTAATGAGAGTTTTTTCAAAACATAGAGATAATAAAACATATAAAAGATCTCATAAGTTCCTCGTGGATTAAATAATCTTTCTAACTTACGTTCTTCAAACATAAATCCTTTGCATTTAATTCGTGTAAGTTTGAACTTGTGAAATTTAACCAAATCTTTGTTTACTTAATAGATGTAGTTTATTACAAATAAACATCTTAAATTTCAAAATCGCAACTTATATTCGCTTATATCAGAAGGAATAATCCTAACCCCCACGACCTACGCTGAAGCACATTAATCTTAGTTGTTTATTCAACATATTTCGTATCAGGTGTAGGGTTCTACTTTAACGTACTAGGGTTGTACTGTAAATTGTACTTGAAAATGTTTTTAAATAAAAGATATTTATTTATTACATACTCGCTATGCAATCTAGTAAAATTATTAAAAATAAGTTATTAAATACTCAAATAATTTATATAGAACAATATTATTACAGATTTCTATATAACGTATTTAATTAAAAATGGTTATATATTCAAATGGTTTATTTTAATATATACGAGGAAGTTCAATAAAATATACACTACACAACATAGTGGTCTTTAAACTTTTTCCACTTACGGAATTCTTACAACTGTAAGGTTATACTATAAGCTACTCGCGGTACTCCGCGCTTCTGCAGCACACAGATAGGAAACCACTATTTCATACTTTCTAAAATTTTTCTTTGTTAATCTATCAATATGACAAGCAAAGCGCTAAACCATTTGAGTCATTGAGGTCCTTGTTGGAGATTTGGGTCTCGTTTTCAATTATAGTTAACAGTTTTTAGAAATAAAATATTGAATATAAATGTTAATAGATATTTTAATGCAGCTTCTTTAAACTTATAAAAAAGTTTGATTGAGTAGAAATTAACAGGGTGGAATAATACATCTGTTGACACGAACTTAACATCCAGTATCTAGAAACAAGATGAAGTAACTATCTTTTAATGCTTAATTTTATTTGTACCTAATTTGGCCAATACGAAATAGTGTTATATTTGCAAACCAAAGTAATATGCTTTAGACTTGACTAGTTTCAAAGCCCCACAAACGTGTTATTTTAAAAAAAGTTACATAAAATTGATACAGTAAAGAAATTATAAAATATTGTTGATGTTGTAAATATTTACCGGACGAAGTATAAAAATAATACAGTAAGTACAAACACAGTTGTAAATAAGTAATGATAAGTAATTCAAATTTCATTAACCCAGTATATATATATTGAAAACGCAAATGCAAATGCAATCAAACTTGAAGACTTTATAATAATAAAAAGAAAAACGTAATCTTCATTATGGCTGCCAATAACCTTGTACCTAAATAAGCTTGCCAACTATTTGGGAACTGGAAACTTCTTTTATGAACTGGTATGCAGATAGAGGTACAAGGTTATTGGCAGCCGTAATGAAGATTACGTTTTTCTTTTTTAATTATAGTCTGCAAGTTGCTCGCATTTAAAATGCACTTGCGTTTTCAATCTATATACTGGGTGAATAAAATTTTATTTATTTATGCATTACATATATACAACTGTGTTTGTACTTACTGTATTATTTTATACTTCGTCCGGTAAATATTTACAAGTGTTTGGTACAAGTAGCACCCTTTCTTGCTCTGTGCAAGTACTGAGGAGGGAATGACATTGGTTCATGATATTGCCGACATACAGAGTTCTACATTTCCCGCCGTCATCTTGCGAATGTGGGGCCCTCTCTTGAGAAAATGAGAAACTATTATTATTCAACACAGACAAACTCACTACTAATAACATTAATGTTGTCTTGATTGACACAATTTTCAGAAATTTGTAGATTCTTGACAATCCATTTATGTTTTATCTTCGGAATGCAAAGTCCCCACTGAAATTTTAGACATAAAATTTGAAGTTTTCAGTAATCAGAAATATTAATTATTAATAACCATCCATGTAACAATGAGTAATGTAATAATGACGTTTCTAAATTTTGAAAATTGAAAACCAGCCTGGCAACAATATTAGCCCCAAAAAGTGGGGCTTGTTTAATTTAACATCATATCTGTTATTAGCACATAAAAAGCGTAGAAAATCGCATAAACACCAAAATATATCTTGAGATAAACCATTTTATGGTTACTTCCAAATTTTGTTAAGGTTCTTAAGATGGTTCTGGCAAATTTAATTGAAACATAACTTATTTCCTATTGCGCAGTATAATTAATTACAAATATTTAATTAACAATCTTAAATGTGTATACGTTGAAAAGTTAATTAAAATTTACTAAACATTAGTTCATTGGAAATTTTAACTAAGTATAGTTGAATAACAGAATACATTAATTAGGAAAATGTAAAATTTTATTAAAAGATTTGAGGTTGAAAAGTTAATTAAAAATTTATTGCAGCGTTGTTCAGTTGAGAAATTAAACAAGATTATTAATATATCAGATTAATTGTTAGTGGATAAAATTTAATAACCATTTTATGAAATAAGTTTAGTTTAATACTTTAATTTTAAAATTAATTGTAAACTATGTTAATTTTATAAACAACTATATACTCCATTCATTATTGAAACCCTCTATAATTTCTCACCTGCATTCTATCGAGATTTTTCTCTTTTTTCCAATTCCTTTGGTATACTCTTCCAATTCTAATCCCATTCCTTCCATTCATCTCATTAAATCCCCTTACTAATGCATCAATTTGTTTCTTATTCAGACATCCTCAAATTTAACTTAGAATCCCATCAGGGTCTGCCGCACATCTATAAAACTTCATCTACCTTTATGTCCTCCTTACTCATGTCCGCACACTTCTCCTCACTGTCCTTTACACGAGCTGCATTAATTCTTCCACGCTTTTATACTTACCATGCATTCTTCTATATCATTGGCTATTGTCCCTTTCATTACCTTCACACTTCAAACTTTTAATCTCCTTTTCCTCTGCCTCATTCCATTCGCCACATCTTTCATTTACTTTTCTTAGTTTACTCAGGGCCTTATACTCCTTCCATTCCAATTCCCCTTATCTAACACTCCGCAACGTCTCCTTTACCTTTCTTCCTTACTTCATTTTTCATTAAAACCTTCATGAATTCTTCTACATTCCTGGATGAAACTAATATATCCATTCTTTAACCATTCCTCCATATTTCTCTTTCTATCACTTCTCATTCTCCGTTTCATGTTTCTAGTGATCCCTTGCATCACCTCTTTTATACTTTTAATATTCTCCCATTTTTCATTTTTTAGCCTTTTTGTTTATTGCACCATGTAAACCTATTTTCTTTATCCCCTAGATGCTTCC
>WYDF02254130.1:0-20185 GCA_009867245.2 Adranes taylori
TACTATTATAATTTATACTCTATGCGATTACCTCAGTTTTCATAACATATCATATTTAATATTGTTTAATATGAACTGTGCTTTTAATTAATATAAATCAATTGGAAGCTACCCCATATATAGAGCGTTTCTGCTCAACATTCCACAAAAATGTACACGAGGACACACAATTTTATATTAATTTTGTACCGAGCCATCCGAATCAAAAACGGGGTTAAATTGCTTATTGGATAGGTCCAAATTTTGACGTTATCAAGATAGCTTCAAAGTTTACCCATATTTTGAGATTTTACAAACTAGGGTGTGATTTTACTAAATTTCTCATTTGATTTGTAACTAACTTTATTGACGTAACTAGATTTTGATAAGCAGATTTAAAATCATGTTTACAATATAAACTTTTCGTTTCTAGAAGAAAGATAAATATGGAGTAGAACAAAATATAGATGGATGTGTTTGGGTCGAATTTAAGCGTAAATGTTCCATTATTTTTAATACCTAATTATTATTTGCAGCTCAAGGTGACCCGAAAATAAAATTTGCACTCTATGTATTGTTGAACCATTAAACTTGTTATGTTCGAGCTAGTCTCGCCTCCTGCAGCTAGTTCAAGTTATATGTACATACATACACGTTCGTATATTATTTTTGACAATTCTAATTAGGAAAATATATGTTCACACTTTCCACGCACATGAAGTTTCGAGTATGTATTATTTACAATTTGGTCATATTATGAGACGATTTGTAAAGTTAATAAACTTTTCTGCTGCTTAATATGTAAGGCAGTAGCAACAGATGAATTTAGGATGCATATAATGAATTTTGGAAAATGTTTTAGCAAAATAATATGTAAACTGTTTGTTAATGTGCATCATAAACAAATAAAAAATTTAATAACTACCTGTTTCATACCATGAATACTTGTATACATGTAATTTATTAAAAATGTACTTATTATATAAATGAATAAAATTCAAAAAGAAAAAATATTGGAAGTTGTTTAAATCATAGCTAAGGCACACAACATTTCCGTTCCATTTTATACACATGTTTTAATGCTTTACTTTTTCTGAACGCAAAGAAATTAAAATTCGCTATTTACAGTCATCTTAACGTAAATACAATTTTAAAGATTCACATAAACATATTTACGAAAACAACTAATTCATTAACAACGAAACTTACTAATTCATTCCATTTTTAATTCATTAGCTTTATTCTGGCTATACTCATAATTTACATGAACTTTTATTCATATTGTCACGAGGTAATTTGTCCTCTTTCTAATTTAGTTCTATGGTAGATAGTTTTGTATGCTTGATACTTGTAAATAATTCAGGTACCAGAAGCACATCTGATTTGATTGACCTCAATTACGATCAAAAGAAATTAACCTGATAGCAGTATATACACTTAAGTGGAATACATTGACTAAACGTATTTTACCAGAAGAGGGGAATAGCGAAGATTCTAGAATGTGTTTATTATGCACAAAATAATAATGACAAATAATATGCATACCGTGGAAGGGGATCAGTATGCATAAAAACGATGCCCAGTTCTAGGAGAGAGATAGTAAATTCGGGCATTGGCCGAAGGTCGTAATGCCCAACTAAGTAGCGAAATAATAATCCGGAATAAAATAATATTAGAATAAAAATTAAATAAAAAAATAAAGTCATGTCTAATTAAAGTGTGATCTTAAATTTATTAAAAATTTGAATATGAATTCGTCTAATGTAGCGCGATACTTAGCAGTAACATTTTTGGGAATAATTCAGACAATTTAAGTAGAGTATAATTTTGATGGATTGAGTATAGTTGAGTGTAATTAGTAACAAGTTCGTTGATCAAGGTAAAGCCAAAAGAAATACAAATAAATAATGGTTTGTTACTCTAGAATAATAAATAAATAGTTTGTGTACAGCGGCAAAATCTGTAAGTACCTAGTTTAACATTTCTTTAATGTAACTGAACAAATCATAAAGTCAATTTTATTCAAGTGTTGATTTATTTTATTAATCGCAAAGCGTTGATTATTTCATTTTACGTGTGGGTAGGAATGAGCATGTCATTTGATTGCATGTAAACATTTTTAAACAATCAAGGCAATTTAGTTAAGTTGAATAACTATTCCATTTCATCCGCCTAAATTATTAAGGCTTATGACTATCGTTAAGGATTGACATTAGCAGTAATTACTCAGCCACGAAAGACACAATTAAATCAAAACGGCACGTCCAACTAGCGATGGCCCGGACCTAGTGTATTACTCTAAATTAAGTGGATTAACTGGGGGATTTAGATTAGATTGTTCCGCATCAATGATTCAATTAATAACTTTGCTAGAAGTAGCTAAACTAAAGTGCTATCTTATAAAATAACAAAGGGATTTAGGTACATATAATTGATACCAAGGAATTGCTAGGCTAACGCATATAAAAGTCCCCTCGTACCCATGTTACGTCGGAGAGAATAACCCTCCGCCTAAAATAACCGTGACATATATGGTGAAATGTTGATAAAATGTTGTAATCAATTGGTGAAATGTTGTTGTTACGTAAGCAGTTTGTTTACTAGACGTACTAGTCGGAATAAAGATTCTGGTAATCGCCTACGGGTAGTTTTACCATAAATAAGTTTTTCAAATAAAATGATGAAATAATCATTAATCGTTGATTAAACCCTATTGTATTTAATTATATGTTAAACAAATTCTTTTATACACATCTAGGGCCATCGGTCCATGCAGCAATTGTAGTGGGTGAGTAAGGTAATGCCGTTGTCGGTGTATGTATGTGTTCGCGCGTGCGTGTGTTGTGTGAGTAAATAGATCTGATTGGTAACCAATCAATATTAAAAGAAAGCTTACGTGGCAGAATGAATCAGCGTTTCGAATCAGCATTTTAAGTGGCAGAATGAATCAGCGTTTTGAAAATGAAATCAAGAAATAAATAAAAATTATAATTAATTAAATTTGAAGTCTATTAAAATAAATTTAATTGATTGAGATAAATGAAAAGAAAATTTTGGAGGATTTAGATCTGACAAATTAAATTTGTAACGTGATCTAAATTAAATTTGTGATGGTAGGAATGGCGAAAACTGTAAGTAAAATAATTTTATAAACAATGTGGGACTCATCAAATATTATAAACTATTTAACGAGAATTGATTTATGTTTAATGTAATAAAAGAGTAATATTCCAAAAACTCCATTTAATAACATTTGCAATTTTAGATGAGCTTCCGAGCCCAGTAAATTGAATTAGTTGTTGACATGTTTCGTGGAAACAATTACCACATCATCAGAACTCATGCGTCTGCATGTTGATTTAAAAGTATTTCTTTAAAATTTTAACATTTTATGTGCGTATTTGGAAAATAAGAATTGATATATTTTGCTAACTTTAAATAACATCTTCTTAACAAAATCTTAAATAAATTGTGATGAACTTTTAATTTTACTTGTTTTTCATTTTGCAGCATAACAACGCCATTTCTGACGATCGAAATTATTTTAAATCAACATGCGTTCTGATGATGTGGTAATTGTTTCCAAGAAACATGTCAACAACTAATTCAATTTACTGGGCTCGGAAGCTCATCTAAAATTGCAAATGTTATTAAATGGAGTTTTTGGAATATTAGTCTTTCATTACATTAAACATGTGAACTCCAACACAGAAGGGTACTTCGATATTCAATATGATTTCTGCTTATTTATTAAGCTATCTGCACATAGTACTTGAATACATATATTATTTTATTTTATTGATTTGATGAGGGGTTATTTATTTTGAATGCACGAATTGTAATTTTATTTGCATGTATCTATAAATCATTTTCAATACATTTCTTTAAGTTTATGCATTTCTTTTATTCAAAGAGAGTAAGATAGACGATTTGTGGTTGATAGGGTTAATCAGAGTTTAGTTATATTTATGTTTGATCTAGTAGAATTAAATACGAAAAGTACTTGCTACCAATGGCAAGTGTAGTGTTTTGTTCTAAAAAGTAATAGGAATTGAGGCACATAATTTAGTAGCTGGTAAATTGGACAGTGTATTAGTGAATCGCACATTTCGTAGTTAATGTACGAAGAGATCCCGTAAGGTAGGAGTAAATCGCTACGCCTCCCATTAAAAAAAATTTTTGCTTCTCGTGCCGCCAGGGAGTGAAAGCCCCCCCCCCCCCTGCTCCAAATTTAAGCGCCGCGATAATATGTCACATTTTTGATATCATGACTTTTGATAGATAAACTTCAGTTAAGAATTATTTCTCAAGTAAATTAAAGGATTATCGCTTCTGCAGAGTTTCTTCAGCCAAAAATGAACTTTCGAAGAAAGATATAACTTTGGAAATGGATACTTCTCATCAAAAAATATTTTGATTTGGAAGAATAAATTCATTATGATTCATTATATTTGGAACCAATTACTTCATATGTGTACGTGGTTCAAGAAAAAGTGATAAGTTATTGAATTTCACACGTAAAATATTACTATGCACGCATAATAAATTATCATTGAAATATTTGTAAATAATTTTTAATTTATAATAAGTACAATAAATATGCTACTTAAATGCCAAAGATTATATCACAGATATTCATATCCAATACAGGCTACAGTTTTTTTTTGTTTTAATTAGTAAAAAAATTCTTTATCAACCGATAAATACCTATTAAATTATTTATATTGAAGGACACTTTAAATACATATTTGTATATAAATATGTAATTTATGTATATAATAGATTCTACAATTTACTTGCACAAAAACATGTCTGTGATTTAGTGTTTCTAAGGATCCAGACTAAAATGGATATTCTAAAGAAATTTGAAAAAAATATTGTGGCCAAGGTTCCACCATGTTTCATTTACTACCAATCAAAAGTGTTTATAAATAGGTACGTAGAGTAAAATCGTTCATCCGTTATCATGAGTTGATTAGCACAGACGCACAACTACACTACAATAAACCAAAACGTAGAAAGTACCACTAGCGCCTTTAGAGAGTAATTTCTGTGGTGCTAAAGTAAAATAATTTTCCATGTCATTTTTAAAAGCAATACTTTATGTCTGTTTAAAAGCAAATTTGCCATCCTACCCAATAGTAAACATACCGCGATAAAGTACCGTTAAAAACTCAATAAATATATATTATTTTTAATAATTAGTAGCTATATTATATTTTATTGTGCATCGTTATTTCAATTAATTTAAATTAGGTTCTTAATATTAATCAAATAAATATTAGGACATCATAATGTTCCACATTTTCTAGACTTACAGTTTAAAGACTATTTTGAAATGAATTATATTAAATTCGTGAATGTTATTAAGTATTATTTCATTAGTAACTACTACGTTGGACGTGATATTTCATCTATTAAAAAACTACACTACACCTGCCAAAAAAATACACCCATGAATTCGGCGTTGTCACACATCATCTTCTATTTGATCCAGCTATCTCTTACGATGTCCACCTTATTTTCTTCTTCTTTGATGGAATACTTGTTTCCCCTCCATCCTCTCCAAGTGTCCTGTGTGTCAAAGTATTCCTCTTCTTACTTCTACTCATATACAAAGTTCATCATACAAGCTGTATAACTCTCTATTACAGTGGTTCTCAACTGAGAGAGAACCACTGTAATAGAGGAACACTTGTTTTCCATGAGGTTAGGTAAAGCGTTCCACCAATCCAAAGGATGTTTCCTACGTTGACTAAAAAACATCTAGAAGTACAACTTTAAAATTGTCATACTGGAAAACCAGGATTACTGGGTCCATTGGGGAAATTTTATATTACAAAGAAAACCATCTTATTTGTAGATACGTTGGTTTTCTTTAGAGGTAAAGAAATGTGCATACTGTTTTACTTTAAGGCGATGTTCTGTAAAAATCTTGCAAAACTGTAAATAATCCTAAAAAAGCTAAGAACCATTGCTTTGTTATACCATATTCGCAAGTACCTTATTCTTGAACTCGTCCGTAGTTTTTCCTAAGGATTTTACGTTCCTATACATTCAATGTTTCTTCTCAAAGACATAAATTTTCTCCCGTACGGTTCTGGTTGCATTTAAACAAATTATTCTTAACGGCGTGGACCTTTCTTAATAAGAAGTACATAGTAGTTGTATTAACTGATTTTCATATTATTACCATAAAATTTCGGCGGTTGAAATAAGATTTTTATAATTAATTGAAATAATGAGAGATCATTTGCATAATGTGGGATAAATGGTAATTAATTAATGAAGTAAATAGCCAAAGCGGAGAGTATGAATATCTAAATAATAATATTACCAAGCCTTTAATTGTTCAGCATTAACTCTAAAGGTTATGTGTCTCTTAATTAGTTAATCAAATGAAATATATATGTTCGAATAAATGGAATCTATATAATTTCAATAAAACGATTACATTGTTTTTTTGTGCTAATATTTAATGTGATTGTTAGATATTCGTATAGCTAAAGTCTGTTTGGAGCCCAATATCAGTTACACTCAAAATGTATTGTTACTCATTTTTAGTTTGCTTTTTATGACTCAAATAGAAAACTAGTACCAAAAAAAAAATACAGGGTTGAATTAAATATAATAAGATGCAAGCGGGTTAACTTAATCTATAAAATTATAAATTATGGTAGAGGCGCCTGGTATCGGCCCTAATACCTTTAAACACATGATTTATGTCCGTTTTGTACATTCCTAATTCATGTATCAGACTAAACAAAGTCCACTTCTGAATTTTTACAACAGGAAATAACTACAACACGAAATAACTTCAGCAACAGAAGTTCTGTTATTTTCGACTTGCCTCAGTTGCACTAATTATTATAGTCCTTATGTAGGGTTAAAAATTTCAACAAGTTTTTTATGAGCAATAAGTCTCAAGATTCGTGTGCGTCAACGAAAAGTTCACAGAAAGTCTTGAAACATGTAAGAAAGTGGTTATATGGAAGTTTCTAACCAGGCAGTAAGTTCAAATGGAAATAGCCTCAACAGGTTAGAAGATATTTCAATTGATGTGAAACAACACAATAAATCGTACAGGGAATCCTCTGCTTAAAACGTAGAGACTATTACATTAGGATTAGGATTATTGACTTAACTTAGCGACACGTCACACATAATGTATAAAACAATACAATTCTTCAGTTATTACGAGTCAGTGAGGGGGAGTGGAATAGAAACGAATGCAGTAGTACTTGATTATACCTCTAAGACATTCTAAGCCATAGAATGTAAATAAGCTGTCCCGAAAAAAACCATAGCCACTGATAGAAAATATGGTTCGATGCACATAAATCGAAAAACATATCGATATTACAATAAATGACATGTCGTCATCATATGTACTGTCAATCAAATTAAAACCTTTGTTGGCATCACTAAGTCTATAAGACAATAAAACGACTGTAATTAAAGAAAATCAGAACCCATCATATCTCCTACTTTTCCTCCCACAAAAAGGAATACAGCATGTTTCCCTTTACTTTATTTCTTCTCCAGCATTCTTTTTCCTCTTTCTTCTTTCTCCTCTCCTCAATATTTATTTCTATTATCCGTATATCTTCCCCTTTCCTTACTTTCCCTTTCCCAACATTTAAATCGCGCCATCATTCCTTTTTTTCCATGATTACATCTGCTATCATATACTCTGAGTACATCTGCTATCACAATCATTCCCCCCCCCCCATTCATTATCCTCAAATATTTCCTATCATTCCTCTATCTTTTCTATATTTCTTGCACCTCAATGTCATTAATGCTTATCTCAACTTCGTTTTTTTTACTACCAACCTTACATGTCTGTTCCCATTAATTTAACGTAAAACCTAAATATACATTTCCAGAATTTCATTCATGTTTCCTCCTAATTTAAACTAGTCGTTTTAGCTAATCCTTCGACCTTCCTTCTTACACACCTTCTTGTGTTTTTTCCACATTCACCTGTGAACCTCTTTTCTCCATATACTTATTCACCCTTTCAATCATTTCTTTCATTTCTTCTGTAGTTTCCGCCAGTAAGACATCCCTGCCTTACTACCTGCCTTACTTCAAACCATTCAAACATGTAATTTGCCACTCTTGCTTTTACTTTAGCCTCTTCGTACATTCCTCTCACAATCCCAATTATTCTTTCTGACATTAAGACTTCTTTCATACTCATACCGGCACACACCTCTTGATTTATCAGAAAATGTATGATTACCAAGTTAGCAGTTGCACCTCTTCACTTTATAAATCTATTTTGCGTTTTTGACAATTTTTTCTCACTCAAATATCTCACAATCCCTTTAATCATTATTCTTCCAAATAACCTATATACTCTATTTATTATTCTAACCCCTAGGACAACATTTTCCACCTGCGTTCTATCACTTCTCTTATAAATAGGACAATTTCATCTTCTTTCTGTTCGTCTACCATATTCTCCGTCCAGTTCCAAATCTCATTAAATCCTCTTACTAATTCGTCAATTCCTTTCTTATTCAAACATCTCCAAACTTTTCTTGAAATTCAATGATCACTTCCTTTGCCTATAGTCCATATTTCCTCTAATACTTCCTTTATATCTTCCTCATTGTCGTCCGTATCATTTCTACTCATCGTACACCACCCCTCCTATCTTTCTGTTTTCTCCTCCCCATATCCGCTCTGCATTCGTTCTTCCGCTTTTTTATACTTACCATGCATCCTTCTCGTTCATTGTCTATCCCTTATTCATTCTTAAATATTTCCAGACAGCACTCTCACACTTCAACCTTTCAATCATTTCTTTCTTCCGCCACATCTTTTTACTTCTCTTGTTACTTCTCTCACTACCGTTGATTCGTTTCCGGAGATATGTTCATAGGATTTTTCAATCTCAGAATTACAATTCCTATCAGTGTTTAACGTATGGCGGTTTCCTTTCGGAACCTTCTAGAATCTTCCTTTCGGGATACCCCACATGACTCAAAAGGAAACATCCACACATAAACCTCATGTCACTCTGAGTTGTTACAAACACATATAGCAAAACATGAATTTGGAGGCATTAGAAACAATTTGTGCAGGTATGTTTTATTTTGTATAATAAATTATCACTTATCTAATTCCGCATGTGTTTCTTCACCATTTTTCATTGGAACCTTTCGTCTCATAATGATATTTCCTATCTGTAGCGCACGAATTGCGTATATATTAATGAGTATATATTAATTTACTTATTTATTTTAAGGGAATCAAAAGCATCTTAGGTTTTTAATCATTTATTCTTCACGAATTAATTTAATTTGCAATGTTACTAATTTTCACTTTCAAAGAATTAATAATTGCTTAACTATTGTAATAATGTAGTTTGAAAGTTTCTATATTTATTTGTTAATTAATAATAAAGTTTATCGGTGGCGAATGGATCTTTACGAATATTTAACTAAACACAACGATACTGTAATTTATTATATTATTCGTCAACCGATCTGTATTAAATACACGAAAATTGTTTTGTAATTAAATGTGCTAGGAAATTATTTTATTTAATTTTTTCGCCTAGAAGCGAACTTATGTTGCATAAGAGTCTCTATATTTGTGTTTCAAACTAAATTGTTTTATTACTCATCAAAATACGACAATACAATATAATCATTATAATTGTATGACAGTATAAATTGATCGGTTTAAATTCTTGTGGTGTTTAATTATATTTTATTTATTGAATTAAATTATGAGCCCTATTTCCTTAAAGACGTTTTCTATGGTTTTAATCAAGTAAAGGCTCCCTTAACTCTAATTAAGTGAACAGGAATATTGTGATATTTCTCTGCTCCTAATCATAATTTATAAATTTTAGTTATGTTCTTAACTTAACTTTTATTACTTTGATCCCGGTTTAGTTGCATGAACTTTAACTCGTATCCATTTATTAACCAGTTAGGGCTCATTTAACCCATTTTCATAATTTAAACGTAACAATATTGTTGTTCTACGAGTTTTATATGATGATTCAAATATTACTAATGTATGTCAAAGATGGTACTGTAGGTACAAAAATCGCATTGGTTAAGTTCCTGGTAACCTCAAATAGATAACAGATATTGATCGCAGTGCAGCGCGATTTCCGCAGCAACTACTGTACTGTACTTTATTTTCAATATTTGTGATTTTACAAAATAAAAGATATATCTACCGATACTTACATCTCTTGAATTTTTGAGCTTATAATCTTCGCTAATAATACACTTCACGGAAGTGACATATATAAAGTAATTTAATATGCTTTATATTAAAAATAAAATAACTCTATGTTTACATAATAATAGAATCGTATCCATGGAAGTTTGGCAAGAAAAACGGAGAAGTCTAGAAAAAACTACATTTTATTGTTGCAAAAAATGTGCTTAGCGCACCGAAACCTAATCCAACATTTCCATGAGAAAAACGTAACATGGTTCTTTTGAAAGCAACGAGAAAGAAATTTTTTTTCAACAAGCCTAAATACGCATTTTTTAATCTAGACTACGTGTCGATCGTAATATTCAACCCATGCATTCATTATTATTAATTTTTTGAATATCGTTGTATTGGCCCCGTAATATCTAATGTATAAAATTGTTGTAGACATTAGATTCATTATTATATCATTTTTAATTCACTTATTATTATATGCATATCCAATACTAGAGAGAAAACAAATTAATCTCTATTTAAGAAATATTGTATTCATGTTATAACATTGTGACGGAAATTTAAATGGTTAATAAATGTTCATTTGAGCGATGCGGGTAATTTAGTACCTCCAAAAATCAAGTGCTTCAAAAAACCGACGTCATTTCCCGCCTTTGCCAATACTGATCAAAACCGCACATTTAAAACCTGAAATTTCTGCACCCCATTTGTTACTTACAACATACAAAACACATCACAATCTGAAACGCAAACTCCTGCTTTCATAAGAAGCTTACGACTCCTACCCACGCACAACTTGGCAAAATTACATTTCATGTAATTAAAATCAGAAGATGTAATTTAATACTGCACAATTTGAACCTCATAATTAGTATTATCTGAAAGGATTAAGACTTCATGATGTAAATAAGTTCTCACCGATATTTTCCAATTTTACGGCAACAAACTATAGAATGGCCCACGAGAGATCATGACTACTCGAACACATGAAAAGTGAGAATTGCTATAAACTGGTTTGGTCTCCCCTAAACATAAAATAAAACATTGCAAAGTGTTGGACAAGCATTTTATTTCTAGATGCATATGGCTTAAATTTTCAATTATATTTGTGGTAAAGGATGTCCACAAAGCGGTGCAGCGTAAAATAAACCGAATTGAAAAAAAAAACAAATTGATAAACCAAATAAAAAGAAAAAAGCCTTTTTCATTTTTTCAACCTTTTTCAGCCATTAGCAATCAAAAATAAAAATTTCGCAAGAACATTAATTAGTCTTTTATAGAAAATATTTATATTGTCTTATATTGCACAGAAATGACGTTTTGCTCTAAACTGTATGATGCACAAATGGATAAAACGAGAAATTATAACAATACTGAAAGCGCCTAAAAGTATGATTTATTGAGCACACACTTTTAAAGCAAGTACAAGTTATAGAAAATATTTTCGAAAACAGTTTGAACGAAAACTCGCGCAAGCAAAACGTACATTACATCGGCGTCGTTTCAACTTTTTTTATGTTCCTGTTTACTGCAAACTTTGCGATTTATTTTTTCTTCTCACTTTCCTTTTCCTCTCCTACGTGTACTACTTTATCGCGAGCATTTTAACGCCAGGCCACGTTTAGATCAAAAATTACAGAAATAACGTGTAGAGTATTTTAGTTCCACACAATTATACCATATCAGATAAAAAAACCATTACTAAAAAAAATAATTGACGTGTTCAAGCGGAATAAAATAATTCAATATTCAATATATCGAAATCATATTTCGTTGCCTTCAAGGCTCCTGTGCACTGGTGCTCATATAAGTGTAACTGAATTGGTCATAGCCAGTCTGCACAGTACATTGATGCATTTGTTAAATGCTGAATTGCCCCCTGAATGCTGTCGCTTACTATAAAAATCCATTGGCTGTTATATTTCCTTTTCATGTTCTACGGTACGCAAGGAAGGATTACGTATATTTTAAAGACTGAAAAGACTGTGGACTGAAAGACTGTGGCAAATCTGCATTTTGCATTTCGGTCATTTTCCGTATATCCTTCGCCCGTATTTCCAGGAGTCCTCGAATCGTCTGTGAACCAGACTAGAGAAAATTCCGAAAAGAAAGGAAGATCTTCTCTAGCGAGGGAGCATGAAGAGGTTTAGCGAGGGAGCATGAAGAGGTAGAGGAAAGGGAAGGTGTGGTATTGAAGGAATATGAGAATAGGGAGATTTGCATTAAAGAGGTTAGAAAGGAGATGGCACAGACATGCAAAGGTGCCGATTAGAAGAGAGTTTAAGCGTGTTAGTGAGAGGGATGAATAAAGTTTTGAACTAAGAGGAGAGAGTGCCGGAGGAATGGAAGAGAGGAGAAATTGTGCCTGTTTATAAAAGAGGAAATAGAATGGATGTGAATAGTTATAGGGGAATAACAATTATGGATGGGTAATACAGACTGTTCACGAGGATCATAAATAGGAGGTTAGAAGAGGAGTTGATCAGGAAGACTCTTTTATCGCATAATCAGAATGGATTTGTTAGGGGAAGGTGGGATGTCTGATTGTTTTGTCACTAGGTAATTATGTGATTAACAGGGAGATAGCGAATGAAACAAGTTATACCTCCTATTTGTGGACCTACAATAGGCGTTTGATGGGATTATGAGAAGTAAGTTATGAAAAAGAATGGAGACGGTGGGGATCAATAGAGAATTGATTACGATAATAAAGGATTCGTGCCCTCATACATTTCGTATGAGGACACGAAATGTATGAGAAAATAACTAGTGAATGAAAAAACAGGAGAGAATGTGTAGGATTTGTGGAAAGAATGAAAAGAAATGGATGCATTGGCTGAATGAGTGTGAGGTTATAGTTAGGAGTGAGAATGAAAAGGAGTTGGGGGAAAATGTGAGAGTTAGCTAGTGGGAGAAAGGTAGGGGTTTAGGTATCATGAAATGCACAAGAGTGGAGTTAATTAAGTATAGTTCAATCAGAGTATGGTTGAAGGTGGGGAAGTAAGAAAAGAGGGAAAGGAGGAGGAGTTTGGTAAAGTATGGGAAAGGTGGTTGAGAAGGAGGGAGAAAAATTAATGAGTATTTTGGTCTTCCCGTCTTCCTTGAGGATAATAAATTGTTAATTTTGTTACGTCCCACGTAACAAAATTAAGTGTTAGTGTTAGTTTTAATTTGAATTTGAAATTGGGATCTTTTCGTAGTGCAATGTTAATGTTTAATATTTACCTGTGTAATTAATGATTTATGCCAATAAAGGTTTTATCTATCTACCTATACTCTAATAATTTTGATTACTGAAAAACTTTATAGAAAATATTTTAGTCGAATCTACTAAGGATTAGTTTTACATCTTATTAAGTCTTGAATTCACTTCAAGGATATGAATATATTGCACTGTCATTTTGCATTTCCGATTCAATTTATTGATTAGGAATAAAAATAAATTAAAGTGAATTTATTACATCAATTGATTAAGATTAATTACTGGTTTTTAGTAATTGGTCCAATTTTTACATATTCTAATAATTTTGGGTACTGAAAATATTGTCACTATGTTTATTTACATTACCTTTAAAATTTGTTTATATTTTTTAACCTAAACTACGCTTCATATAATCTGAATCTAACTCTAAGGTCTTGAATATTTTTTAAATCTTTTTGAATATATAGAAACATATTCCACTGTTAACGTACATTAAACATGAATAATGTTTAAAAATCATCTCACATCTGATGTAAGAAGGGTATTTCTTTAAATAAGCACAAGGGATATTCCATAGTGTGTCCATTGAGAAATTGTGTCAATATAAATTCCACTATAAATTTGCAGTAGTAGAAATCATGAGTGTGATGTAGGAAAAAATATTTGGAAAATCTTTGAAAATGAAGATGATGACACTTAATGCATGCGTGAGAAGCATATTGATGTATGAAGCTAAATTGTGGACTCCATTAGAAATAGTCCATTAGAAATAGTATTGCAGCTCCATGAGAAATCGCCATTGGATGCGATTCCAGGTGGCAAATAGGGAAAATGTATCTCCAGTAATATCAAAGGCTCGGAGGGAAATAAAATACCTCCCGCAAACTAACAAGTTAGATAGCAAGCAGGATTACTATATGTAGCATGTAGCATAGCAGTGGATGTCAAGTAGATAGTTTTAATCAGATAGGTACAGATGATATGTAGACAACTAAAGACATGAACAATAACGGCCTCAAGTCCGAGGTACCTGTTAGACGGACATGCGATGCAAAGATTCTCTCCGTCAACTGAGATTGATAGGAAAGTGAGTATTTTAAAATCCAAATTGGGGGACTGGCAACATGGAATGTCCGAAGTTTATTTCAAGCTGGAGACACATAACTTAGTGAGAGTTATTAATGCAAAAGATGGTAAAGGAAATATGGATAGACACATTGGCGTGTGGATGTTGGAATGATCGTAGAGATAGATATATTGATGCAATTGTGTGTAGAGATAAACTTTTTTTATCACAAATAATTTCTTCAAGTTACTACCCAGACGGCTTTACACTTGGACATCACAGCAACATATATGTGAAAATATAGACAGAAATGCAATTGACTATGTAATCATAAACTGACGCTTCCGTAATAGTATACTATCTGCAAAAAGGTATCCTAAAGCGGATAGTAGCTCAGACCATAATCCTGCTATTGTAGGTATGAATGTATCGAAAAACTTAAGCATGACAACTGTCAGATTAATGCTATAAAGCATATGAATAACAGGTCTCAGCATTCTGGAGTGGAATGCAAGAATTAAACTAACGTTAATAAGAAATAGTCAACCTTTAAAGCGTTTATGATAAACGTGCAAGAAAATAGTGACTAACGGATGATACATTAAAATAAATACAAATTAAAAAATGACTAATCAAATTGGACGATGATATCGATTGTAGAGTATGTGAAATAATATAGTATGTAAATGCCTACGAATTCCAGTTAATGACTCATTTACAAGAATGAAACGTATTTTGGCATCCATAAACCACAAGCTTTAAGGATGAGAATAATCAGATGTAACAAACTTGGACACTTAAAAAGGAAACTATGGAAAAAGAGCTTAAGACAGTTGTATGATTGGTAAATAGTTGATATCCTGTGAAGAGAAAGAAGAGAATGAATGTGCATGAGGCTGACTGTAGGACAGAAGATGCAGAAAGGGGCAGAAGAAAATAAAAAAAATGAGGCATAATAAAAGGTATAAAACATAAAAGTTGTGGGATCACTGGGCGAAAAATGTGAGAGAGTAGGGTCGAAGAAACCAAATGGGCGATAAGTATAATATAATAAGTATAAGAATGTCGAGAAAAAGATACTTATTGTTTTTAATATCTGGAAGGTGTATAGAAGAGAAATGGATTGGTGAAGGCATACATCCTTTAGGCTACAAAAGTCATGGAATTAGAAAAATTGTATATATGCTGGCCCACGAGAGTTCATGGCTCTTAATGACGTTCATTTCGCACAGAAATGCCTTATGTACCTCCTTTCTCACAGGTGCACATAAAATTTTTAATCATTTACAAGAAACAACACAATTTCACGTAAGCAATAAAACCCGCCTGGGGATTCTCAGTTATCTCCATCGAATGCGTCCCCATTAGAATTGGGGGAAGCTCACCGGCTCTGCAGCCAGCAGAGTCGGAGGGTAGTGAGGAAATTAAATACTCACCGTCAAAAAATAACTGGACTGATTCTCCAGGTTGGGGGTTGGACGTGAGGTTAATTACCTCACTCTGAAAAGAAAAAAAAACACTTGTTAAGAAACCACATGACGTCAAAAGCCGGATTGATTTATCGGACAGGCCCAGGCAATGGAAAAGGGTTATGTGGAGGAGGACCTTCGCAGTATGGGAGTCCGACGATGGCGGAGGAAGGCAGAGGACCTAGCAGAATGGAAGAATGTCATCGAGGAGGCTAAAACCCTTTAAGGGCTGTAGATCCATGGAGTAGGTAAGTAAATAAAACCAAGAAAAGGGACAGTTTGTATGCACTTAGGTAGTTTCTGTCGAACAGTTTGTACGCATTCCGAAGAACGAGATAATTTGGAGGCATGCAACTCTCGTGATTTAGGACATACATTAGAATTTCTTCCTGCATGTGTTATGTAAAAACTATGTAAAAATTTTTTGGAGTTCTAAAGTTTTTTTTATAGTTTTATAATTTCTACATTTAGTAATAGAAATTCTGCCAATAAATATTTTGACAGAGATTAAAAATCACAGCGTACTCAAATATTTTTTGTAACCAGTAGAATGCAAATACATAAAAAATGGAAAACCAATTCCGAAAGAAATCCTTATATTGTATCACAGTTTCTTGAACTGATTAATATTTTGTGATTTACCGGAAGTTACAAAAAGGCTTCTTCCCCTAGTAGCAGTAAAACATATAACGCTAATGGCATTACTGTCTTTGTAATTAAGTGTTTTTAAAAATATATTTAAAAAAAACAATATTTCGTATTTTTTGCAACAAACGACAATTTAAAGACTTAAATTATCGCCTATTTTAGTCAAAATGTAAGAATTTTATTCCACGTTTCTAAAATAAATGGTTCCTTTTTTTAATCCAATCGAAACCAAAGCAAACAATATGGCTGTAATAAGCATGCAACATAATGGTGCAAAGAGACACCAAATGGGAATTGGGTAACCCACTTCCTTCGTTGTGTCATTAAATTCCTGTAATGTGTCAGTGCCAACACAATTAGGGAATGTTGTAACGCAGGATAGTATTAATGTGTTTAGTGTCAGTCACTTAAACATGATCGACCTTCTTCGGTGAACGCGTTAAATCCCGCTTAAAAGCGCCATGTAAAATTCCAGTCAGTATACGGCATCGTGTGAGGGCATACGCACGCGATCGCTTTTTCATTGGTTTCCACTTTGGGAAAAAAATATATTGGTGTTTGTAGTGGTCCCAGAAAAGGAGGTTAGTGGATCAATTTTATTTTGGCTGAAACATTTACTACGCTGGGAGATAGAGAAACTAAGGGCTGATCCAAAATCGGTTCCAGAATGTAACTGGGATTCACAAAATTATTCCGTAAAGTTAAGAAATATAAAAACTTGGAGTTGGACTCGAATTGGAAAAGACTTTTGTTGATTTTACTGACTCAGAAACAGAGGAAAAGTAAGTATAGCACTTGAAGTGGTACACTTACTTTTCCTCTTGTATTTGTATTTATCAAACTTGAGAAGTGCCACAAGCATTGGAAGGTTCACTAGTTGTATCACTTTTGAATTTTGGAATATGTTATTATTAAGTCGTTTTACTTTTCGGTAGTAATATGAAGTTATCTCAAAATTTTGAACGCGTTTATTGCTGGAGGACGACATGCTTATGTACGTCGATGGAGTAACTTGAACTGTGGGTATTTGGTAAAATTGTAGTTTAAGTTTCTCTTTTGCATCACACAACTATTCAACAAGCGTTTGGAAGAGCATTCTTCCTACAACGCGTTACACAGCCCGCGTCACAATTACATGCAAGAAATTTCGGAATTCTGTTAACATAAGTACCATTTTGTGCTAGTTAGTCATTACCCTTATGTAACAATTCCTAATAAGTGGTTACCGTTCCTGAACTTTGAAATTAAACACACAATTCCTTACTCATTCCAAACTGCACATAAGCTATGACGTACGTTTTTGACACAAATCTAAGGAACGCCGACTTAAAGACATCATCGCACAAGAAACAATTCCCCTGATGGAATTAAATGCTAAATGCAAAAATAAATTATAACAAATTAGGCTACAATCATTACATATTAGAATAGCAGGAACTTTTGTGCTAAACAAACTATAGTATAACATATATGATTGCATAACCATGAAAATATGAAAACGAATATCAGAAAAAACAACACGAATTATGAAAGAAAGTAAGGGAATGGGTTCAAAATACGGGCACATGCAAAATTCGGACTTGAGAATATTCCAGTCGCGTGTACAGACTGCGGTGCTTAGTGCCATCTGTCCCAAGAATATTACACTAATATGAACGACGACGGAGTAGATACCATACTCTAGAAAGGACCTTTAAAGCATCTTGGAAAATGCAACGTGCGAGTAAAAAGCAAAGTGGAATAGAGTTTCCTACGCAAGAAGGGTAGGATTAAAACGTGATCCAGAACTGCAATTTTATCTAACGGTGCGATTTATCGAATTATTGGAAAATAAAGTTTTGTAACATTCTTTAACATTAAAGAAAGGGAGGAAGAGTATATTCTACGACAATAGTATTTAAAACTAAAAAGGGTAACTATTACAAAATGTATGTTACTTTGAATAGGGTAACCAGTCTATTTATTGTGTAAATAACATTTGGCGATATAATAATTTAAATATTGAATATCGCTAAAACTTTACCTAAAACATTACAGATCATCAAGAATTTATCAAATTTTTGACGTCTTGTCTGCTTAAATTGTAATAAAAATAAATAAATAAAAGATAAATTACCCTAAGGCATCAATAATGTTGATGCCAGTAATTTTTTTACATCAGAAGTTCTCAAATTGGGGGTCTGTGGATATCTAGGAATTTGCAAAATATGTGATTGGAAAAAAGTGTGAAGGAGCCAAATCGGTTGAAATTTGTTCGACGGGCTTGGTAGGATTGTCTCTCCTAAGCTTGTTATACTCTGGATGTACCATTTTAAGCAAAAGGCCTGTTCGATTTATAATAATTTATAACTAAAGTTCTATATTTCAAATTCGATAAGTAATTATTGAAAGTTCTATTAATTTATAATTAGAGTTTCATTAAATCGTTTTTTAATGTGATATGCGTTTCATATTTAGAACTTCATTTTGGCTTAAGAGTCTACTGTAGCGTTTCCTAAAATATAGGTTGCAACGCACTGATGAGTCGCGTGTCGACTTTGGTATGTTGCGACAAAATCTTAAATGTAGATATATTTTTAACATTGAAAAATTAGAATTCATAAGATATGGCGAAACTAAACCCAACAAATATATAGAGACAGTGAGGGTGAAAGGGATATTATCGCATACGCAGAATGGCTTTGTTAGGGGTAGGGGGACCACGGTCAACATTGTCATAATTAATTACATAATTAATCAAGAATTTGCGGTGAGAAAAAAGGTATATTTGTTGTTCGTGGATCTCAAGTCCGCCTTTGATAAAATTGAACGGGAGTACTTGTGGAAAAGAATGGGGGAGGTTGAAGGTTCGAAAGTTAGGGCGAGAGTGAATGGGAAGGTGTCTGATTGGTTAGAAGTGATAAGAGGAATGAAACAGGGGTGTCCCATTAGTGCTTGTCTATTTAATATATATGTAGCGGACTTGGAAGAGGTACTGAGGAGAGGTCAAGCGGGGCGGATAATGGTAGGAAAATGTAAAGTATGGTCGATTTCGTATGCGGATGATATAGTATGTATGGCGAGCAATAGGGAGGAAATGAATAATGTGATTGGAAGACTGGAGAGGTATATGTACAAAAGGGGATTGGAAGTGAATGTTGACAAAAATAAGTGATGGTGTGTAAAGGAGGGGGAGAGAATGCAGGAGAGATGTGTTTGAACTGGGGGAGAAAAGGATAGAAGTGGTGAAGATCTACAACTACCCAGGTTACATGCTCACACAAAGTGGGTCATGTATTGAGCATATTAGGATGATAACAAAGAAAGCATTGGGAGTGATAGAAAGAATGAGGAAAGTGTGAGAATGGAAATTTGGGAAATCGGTAAAAATGAGGCTATTGATTATGGATGTTTGTGTGAAGAGTATTTTGATGTATGGAGCGAAAGTGTAGGCGGTGTGTGAAAGAGAAATGATAGAGAGAGTGCAAGCTGGAAGTATCAAAAGGATTTTAGGTGTAGATAGATCAAGGCCGTATGAAATAGTGTTACGTGAAACTGAGAAGCATAAATGCTGGGTAACAGGAGTGAAGAAGTTGGTGAATTTCGAAAGAAAAGTATGGATGGATGGGGATTGTA
>WYDF02254141.1:0-20185 GCA_009867245.2 Adranes taylori
GAAACGTGCTTTGATGAAATATATATTTTTGTATGATTGAAAAAGTATCGTACGCCATATGCGGTAAGCCTTTCCGTCCCAGCTATTTTATAGGGTTGATTTTTTTATTGATCAGTTAACTCTTCACAGATATTTAAAACCGCATAGAGCACTCACTGAATGGATAGACGTATTCTTAAGAAACTAGATTCATTTTAGTCAAATGCCCATCATCTATTTGTTTATCTTTATCAAATTTATTTGTACACAGTTTAATGCTAAACGTAAGTTGTTTGTTATAACTATGGTGAATCCATGCGGAGTCTAAATGATTCGTTTTCAAGTAAAAAATTCCTTTTCTTATTGATCATAATTGTTGGTTTTGTTTTTAACTAGTTGAGAATTTTGTTCCTGACTAGAAATTATTTATCCAGTTTTTAACAACTATAGATGGTTTGAGTTTAATATGACTTGCTTCTACGAGATGTGACTAGATAATAATCGAACTATATTTTTTTAATGGCGATAATTTGGTATGTGTAGTTCAAAATGATGGGATATTGAGTTTCGTACCATTTTAGTTCGATTGCAGCGCTTGTATGCATCGGATTATGCAGTTGCCACGCGTATTAACAGATGAAGATGAAATTCTCATTAAATTTGGAACGTTTTCTACCGAAGTTTTCAGTTCGCCTGCAAAAAGTGTACAATGGTGATTTCTTATCATGAATTCAAGTTTTCAAGTAGTAAAACAATTCAACGATTATGCGAAAGATATCACAACTTCCTAGCATTGGACGCCTACAAACGGGAATCTTTTATGTGACAATTTTAGCATGGCAAAGTGTGTTCAAAAAATGTGTACTTAAAATCCCATTTGCCGATCAGAAGCAACATCGAATGAAGATATGCTCTGGCATCCCGAAAGATACTGAATTCAATCCTTTAAGAAAGGCTAAAGATATGATAAATCTGCTTCGCATCATGATCGCTCCATCTATATAAGTGCCAGGTACAAGTCAACAACTCTGTATTACCAGTGAAACGATGTTGTTAAGCTGATTTAAGTAACCTTACAAATATAGGGTTTTTAATTAAGAGAGCTCGAACTTTAAAATTAATATTAAAGACAGTTGTGTATGTGATATCGCCTAAATGTTTGTTTTATTTTGAAGGACATTTGATGGCATTATGTATGAAATATAATATAGGCCAAATGACCCCGCCGCTACGCTGCAGATGACTGATTCTAGAAGACCAATTTTGGATGACATCCTCACATAAATGTGGCTCAATTTCATGTTTCTAAATGGTGTACATGCGCAAAATATAGCTCATTATACTTCATAGCCCTTCACATGGTAGATCCCGTTACGCTGAGCAACCTAGAGGAAGATTGGGTTCCAACCCTAGTGAGAATCTAGGTCAGCAAACAGACGAATGAGGGGGGCTGTCTTCGGGTAGTATCCTAACGACCCTTTTAGAAAGCGCCGGAGAGAGCTAGGCGTTATCGATATGGGATAAACGCCTTAGCATGGTGGAGGAAGATCTCAACAGTAGAGACAACGCCACCATGCAAAGTCTGAGTCAGAAGGATTACTATCACTCACCAACCCGCATTGGCCAACGTGGTTTTTACCGGCTAAAAACCCCCCAAAATGAACCCAAAAACCAAACAAAAACGGCCTTCAGTTCTCAGCCGCTGGCTGATCCCTGACTACGACAACGGTCAGACCAGACGACGAGCAAAGGGTGCTAAGAATCCGTGTTACGATAGGTTGTCACAACGGACTATATTGCCACGTACAATAATAGGACGTTATCACCGAATGAAAAACTGCTCGAAATGGAATTGGAACTGAAATAAATCAAATGGGACATTGTCGGATTAAGCGAAGTCAGGCGGCGTGAAGAAGAATGCTTGAAACTAAAATCAGGAAACATTTTGTACTAGTGAGGTAGTAACAGCCAAAAGTCAATGCAAAATCGAGCACAATATCAGTTATTGGTCGGCGATTTCAATGCCAAATTGGGAAAAAGAGAAGATGTTGCAGAAACATCAATTGGAACTTTTGGTTATGATCAAAAGAACGAGCGAGGAGATACTTTGCTGAATTTTCTCCAACAACAAAACATCTTCGCAATGAACTCGTTTGTCCCTGGTAAGCTTCAAAGGAAGTGGACTTGGACCAGTGCGGACTGCAGAACAAAGAACGAGATCATCATATCGAACCGCAAGTCGATCACCAAAAATGTCACTGTGCTAAATAGATTCACAACGGGCAGCGGTCATCGAATGCCATAAAAGGAGGTGGACCCCCCGTACTGCTCGAAATGGTAACTGTTCTGTTCAACAAGTGTCTCGAAAAACAGAAAGTACCGGAATCATGGGAAAACGCAGTTATCATGGAAAAAACGCAGTACAAGAAGGGAGACATTACGAAACTAGAAAATTACAGGTCCATCCGTTTCCTCTCGCACTTTTACTACAAGCTGTTTATGAAGGTGATAACGAAAAGTATCATGAGGAAGCTAGACTTTTATCAGCCGACAGAACAAGTCGGATTTTGACCTGGCTTCAGCACAAATGACCATTTGCAGGTGATGAGGAGTCTAATCGAGAAGTTGAACAAATACAAAATTGACATAGCACTGTGCTTTTTAGACTTCGAGAAAGGTTTTGATTCGGTGGAGGTATGGTCAATTATAGACTCTTTGGACGAATGTCGGATCGATTCGAGATATACGCGTATGATCAAATATATCTACGAGCACGCAACGTCATGTGTGAAACTTCACGGAAGCACCGAATTGGAAGAGGAGTTCGTCAAGGCGATACCATTTCACCGAAGCTGTATATGTCATCTCTAGAAACTGTCTTCAAAAAACTTGATTGGAGTGAAAAGGGAATCAACGTAAATGGAAAGTTTCTGAGTCACCTTAGATTTGCTGACGACATTGTCCTGATATCAAAGAAATCTGGAACAGATTGAAACGATGCTGATGCATCTCAACGAGGAATAGCAGAAAATTGGCTTGAACATATCGAAAACGAAAATCATAACGAACATCTATAGCGCCAGAGCTATGAAAATAGCAGATGAGTAAGTCAAAATTGTAAGCTCGTACAAGTACCTCGTGCACAACATGAAGCTCGGTCTCGACAATCAAACGGCCGAAATCAGAAGAAAAATCGGACTCGGTTGGGCAGCGTTCGGCAAACTGCGGTATTTATTCAAGAGCAACATGAACAACAGTCTGGAAAGGAAGGTGGTCGCCATGTGCGTGCTGCCAGTGCTGGCATACGGAGTCGAAACTCACGATAACAAAGCCATCAGCGAACAAATTGAGAGTGGCACAAAGGGGCATAGAAAGGGATATGATAGGAATCTCACTCTGAGACAAAATGACAAATGAGTGGATCCGACAGCAACCGAAAGTCACCGATGTCATGGAACGATTAGCGTCGCTAAAATGGAATTAGGCAGGTCATATTGCCAGAATGGCCGACGATCGATAGACCAAAACCATTATGCAATGGCGGCCGCAAAGAAAGGACCAATGTATGACGCGAGTGATGTTGTCCTTTAGAGTCGAGCGGCAATCGTCTGCGGTTTGTCGGCGTTAAATCACATGATTTCCATGGCGACTTGATGTCACCACCTCGTCATATAACAAAGCCTTCAAATTTCTCACGCAATAAATTGAGTGTATCATGACAGGTAGGGCCATCTTGTTGGAACTACATATTGGTGAGGTCTATACCTTTCAAGTTGGGCAAAAGAAAATCGGTTATCATCGCCCTATACCTGTCGCCGTTGACAGTAACCGCAACACCATTTTCGTCCTCGAAAAAATAAGGGCTGATAATTCCGCCGGACCAAAATCCACACCAAACAATTACCTTTTCGGGGTGAAATGGAACCTGGTGAATATTCTTAGGATTCTCTTCACTCCAGAATCCGGCAGTTTTGCTTATTAACAAAACCACTCAAGCAAAATGAGCCTCATCACTGAAAAGGATTTTTTCGCGCAAAAGCAGGATCAGTATTCAACTGCTCTAGAGCCCAGACAATAAATAAACAGAGCTGCCTGTAGTCATGGGGTTTAAGGACTTGAGTTCGTTGGACTTTATATGGGTGAAGAGTTAAGTCCCGACGCATAATTCGCCAAGACTAAATTCTTGTGCACGTCGTGGAATGGACTGTCTTGGGTTTTCACACACTCTCTGGAACTGCAACAATATTCTCGACCGATCTTGCATTTTCCTGACGTACCAGCGTTGTTTGGTCGACCACCGATCAGTTAACATTTTTAACTTATTAAGATAGTTAAAATTTATTAACTAGTCGACGAATTGTGGACTTTACAGGACGATCATGTTCACCATAAATTGTACGCAGCGCACGGAACGTTTGGCGCACTGAGCACTGATTTTGGTAGTAAATTTTAATGATTTCTTTGCGTTGTTGAATCGTGTAGCGCTCCATAATTAAATGACAAGACTAACTTCACATACGTCAAATATGAGCTGGATTTCTATAAGTATGGTCATGCGTAGTTGCCATACATCGAGCGTACCTATTAATGGATTTGCCGGAGCAGATGTGTTGTGTTTTGGTTCTGAATGAAGGTCATTAGAGAATACAAATACAGTAGGACCCCGATTATCCGAACACTCAATTTTTATTCTGTATGTAATTTTTACGTTAATCCTCGCTAAAAAGATTATATTATATAATTAAATATATTATAAATAAAAATATTACTCGCCAATGACGTAACCTACTTAACACATTTGGTATAATTTTGCAAGTGCTCGATTATCCGATAATGGACGTCCTACTGTATATCAATTTTTTCGAAGAGAAAATATATAGAGTTCTATGAGATAGCTAAGGAGTTCTATAAGAAAGGTCTAGAGTTAAGTAAAAAAAAAGTTCAATAAGAAACAATTCTTTATTGTTCTGTAAGATGCCTACTTCATACATTCATTACTTATTTTCTAGCCTCACGAGGTGAAATATTGTAAAAATGTTTATTTCAAAACTTTTAATCGAGGTCTTAAAATCAATTTATTTTATTTGTAGCTTGTCCTAAAGGAGGAGGCGCCGGAAGAATCGACATTTTTCCTTACGAGTGTATAGTAATCTAATCGGGCAAGAAGACTTATTAATATTTTTGTTTATAATATACCTGCGTTTTGTATTGTAATTTATAGTAAATGTAGAATAGTTGAAAAATATCGTTTCTTGCATTTTGTAATTGTATTTATTGTAATGTAAGTTTGCTACAGTAACAGTTAACTAGATGTCAACCGTAATGCGCTGCGCCCACGAAGTAATTTTGGTAACGCAGGAAAGCAGTGAATGTAACCGACCATTAGCTCGAGGGTTGAATCCGCTTATTTCTTCCAATGCATTGTCATTTGTCTCGTCATAAGATGAAGTAGAACTTGTAGAGCTACTATCATCATGATTTGGTTTAACAATCAACGAAATAACACGCATTTTCTTATAAAATTATATTGCATTGTAAGAAAATCCTTACTTGTGCAGCGAAATATAACAATTCTACTTCAGGAAACACTTTAGCATCCGTCGCTTATATTCCATGCATATATACCACAAAAAGTAAAATAACTAAATGTACAAAACAAACCAATCTAATCTTACTTTAAGTTAGATTTAACTTTTCAATAAAATATCAAATGTCAATTAGCTTTGATGTTCTTTTGAGACTGAATAAACTGATAATTATCACTGATCCTACTGAATGCGAACTGAAGAACTAATTTTTTATCAGTACAAAACAACATGGCCATAGTCTCAAAAATACGTACGACCATCTCAAGTAGATTGAGAGGAATAATTTATGTTAGCTTACACATAAGCGTTAAACTGTGAAAAGTTACAGAAAGTATGGAGTATCGTTAAAATTAAGTATATTTATTACTTAGATCGTATCACTTAGGAGTGATTGTAAAAATTTCTGGATGAGTCTGCCACACCATCTCTCATGTTGAACAACATAGTAAATATTTCGTGTATGCATTTGGATCATGGAGAATTTGTTAAAGTTGGAATAGTTTAAAAAGAATCGAGAGAACTCTCAAAATGTAAAAACGTAGACAGGATGTTATTAAAAGTTTTCTAAAAACTTTTTATTACTCAAAATCGGGTCAATATATTTAACCATATGTCAGGTTAAATATATTCCAGATGTCAGGTTCCAAACGATTATAGTATGTCTGCCATTTTGTGTTTCTCTCTCAGGAATATATATGATCACCTGAGGCCTTTTTTTCTTAATTTATTTCTTGGACCTGGTAACTGCACGGTTTTTGTTCGTAAACAAATCCAGTACAGCATTTTGTATTTAATTCAATATCAAATAAATTTATCCCTACTATTGATCTAAACTAATTAAAAAATTCATACTTATAAGAACACTCAAAGATGGAATTATCTATGCAATAAAGCGGTGGCACTGATACTATTATAAATACAAAAAAATTCTTTTAATATATTTATTTTTCCTTGAAATAAAAACAATACAATATGAACGATAATCCATAATTATTTGGTTTGCTTTTTTAACTGCATCGCAGTACCCACAAAATATTTTCCCTGTGTAACAAATACGTATTCGATAGCATTAAAATAATTAAGGTCTCTGTAGTTAATGCTGCAGAAGACCTCTCAACTTAAGTTTTACATCTACATAATTTGAATTAACTTTTGAGAATCAGTGCTCCATATAAAGAAACTCGAACGTTGGCTCGAATATTGTTTACGCATTGAAAAGTGGTTAGCATCTATTAACTGCAGCATATTAGAATACATTTTTATTTAGATTTAACGCGCAGAATTAATTTGTATGTATGTGAAACTATGACTTTTTAAATGAAATTATGACACCATTATATCAGATTTAGTGCCAAATACGATATAACTGCACTCACGAAAATAATTTCTTTTATGTAGGCATATTTTTCCTACTTAGGTTTATCAACTAAAATGTAAAACTCTGAAATAATGTATAGATTCTGTGCTCTCTAACAGTAAATATGAATAAGTAGGTATTGCTGTCATTAATAATTTGAATTTAGATTTATAAGATGAATGTTAAAGCATCCAAGGTCAATTTAAAACATATAGTCTTGTTTATCGTAGAAGCAATCTCAGCGGGGTCTAGGGAAATTACCAAACGGGAAATACTAAGGAAAAAACATAGCAATCTTTTAAATTTTGATATCGCCAGTACCTTTAATTCATTGCCATGTCCCAAGATCAAAGTTGCAAACCAAAGCTTTTAATACAAAGCAAAGTGGTGATGAAGAAAATATCGTTATATCTAACGCGGATCATTAAGAGACTTTAAAGGCTATATTTATTACATAGAAAGACAGGCGCTATCACTGTGATTGTTTCACAAAGTTCCGACTAGAGTCTATGCTCTGAAATGTGATTTACTACGACAATCTGAACTCCTGAACACGCAAAACCGTTTTGACCCTTGTGTACGTTGAAGGTCTAGCAATGCTAGTCAGATAGAAAAATGTAACAACACTAATTACTAACGCTATTAAAGTAGCCGAAAAATCAGCCACTATGTAAAGGACATAGAAGTTCAATTATCAAACGGCACAACTAAAGCAGAACTCACTCGGGAAAAACGTCTACGGGAATAATTGTTACATGATGGACAAGGGAACACACATATGGGCATTACGCTGAAATCATGTGGTAAGCAATTAAACAAGGCTTAGATACCAGGAAACCCCGTAGACTCAAGTGAATAGTGCCTATCTGAGGTAACTCCCATAATCCTGTCATGCAACAGATGTACAATATGCTTTGCATTCGCCAATATGAATTAAAATATATTAGTGATTTCTTAATAACATGTTTTGAGAAAATAAAAATTTAATTGAGTGTCACATTTAAATATAAGCATATATAATTTTCAGTTAGATATAATTATCACTTAATACTTATTTACAGTGTGAGCGCATATTAATAATGCGCGTCTATTAAAATATGTCTGCAATAAACAGAATACTACACATATATTTCAAATGTCTCAATTATAGAAAAATATAATATTTCAAATTGAACTTTATATAATTACAGTTGTAAATATTCCTGTACACAAAATAAATGGTTTCAAAATGTTCCGAGTGTGTATTACTGAATGTTGTATCTTAAACATTCACGACACATTTCAGCTTTCAACTTAAGTAGGCTTAGATGATAAACTTTACATGAATTAATTAGATATTGATAATAAAAATGAAAAGTTTTAAAATGTCAATGGTAAAAAATGTCAATTGATCTAATTCTGTTCTGCCATAAGATACTACAAGATAGATAATTTTATGTATTTAACTCTATACCTAACACTCAAATTCACTAAACATACTAAGGATAAAGGAATATGTAATAAATTGAGAAGTGTTTATACACAGTATGAACAACAATGCGTGCTTAGAAAAGAAATAATGTGAAAGATAAAATCATATCCTTTTTAAAGAATTAGACAAATCAAAATCATAAAAAATTTGGAACAAATATTGTGAACACACGTTTGTACTTTAAATTCCTTCACAAAAAGGCCATATATGTATTAAAAAAAAAATATCAACAAAAACTATCACAGAATAGTAAAATTCAATTTTTAGTTATAACGTATTGTATTAATGTGTATTTTGTCCTGTTACAGAAACGTATATGTATATTAGTAATCTTTTAAATAAGTCATCTAAAAATATGTAATCAAAGACAAACAAATTAAAATGGCATATAAAGTTAGGTCGCGCACTTATTTTTAAAATAGGCTCTATTAAAATCAATTTGAAAAATATTTAGAATTAAGTTAAGGCATTTTATTGTGTAAAAAGTCTAAAAGTCTTTGGTAGGAGTTAAAGCAGATGTTTTTTGTTTGTTTTAATGCTTAATTTTTATTTCAATAAGTAGGTTTAGAAATTTTGACACCTCTGTAAATGACACCTATATATTAAATATTAATATGCTATAAAAGTAGTCTCACATCATACCGTTTTGCTATAGGCTACATTACACAAGGAGTACGGCAAATAGATCCTTACAATACACAAGCTGAGAAGTGTTGTTAGCCAAGACTATTAAAATTGTTTTGACAAATAATAAACTATTTAGAAAATAAATTGTATGGACAGTATAAAGCAAAATATTGGACGATACATGCCCATTAAATGATATTGAAGTACTTGTTTATAAATTAGACTCAGCTCTTTCGTTGATAAGATAAGATATGATTTAAATAATGTTGATGAATTTATCAATGCCAGAGATTATATGTGCAACACTTTAAACTCATCAGTACAACAACAGCAGCCTCCACAATCACAACTAATTGCTCTGTCGTTGAATTTGACACAGGCGAGCTGCAAGCCGAACAGAGCCTCCACCACACAGACCAGCGGACTTTGACGCTGCTGCAACACACTGCATAAGCTGCTGCAAAAGCTGCACCTATAGTAGAATAAGCAGCTGCAATTGCCGCTCAACAGTAACTATTTCAGTTGGACACCAAGAAGAGTATGATAAAACAGGAATGTAATATTAAGCAGGCGGTGCGGGTCATCATTATCATTTGAAAGATTTGTTAGGAACAGGCTTAAAAAGAGAATGAATTTGTTTCACTTATAATGAAAAAGGATAGGATTCCTAGTAGTGGAGATGCATGCCCTAAAGGTGATAAATGTAGTGCTGGTGTTTTGCGGTTAATGTAGCTATTTTATCTTTAATCAGTGCGAAATAAAAATTTGACTGCAGGTGGTAAGAAGGGCGGCTTAGAAGTAGGATTAACGACTGTTGACGATGCTTAAAGCAAGCAGGAATATCGCTACGCTCATAGAAAGAAAGAAAGAGGCGAAGATTGCAGAAAGCGAAACGGTATGAGATCTCAAAGAATATCTAAAAAATAGAATTCCAGGCTCAACAACTTTGTGAAAAAGATTATGCCAATTTTACACTAATGGTAGAACGTAATAAGTCGGATCACCTTCATGAACATACTCCTGAAGAAGAATATGTTTTTAAGGCAAAACTTTTAATTTATGGCGTTAGAAGCATGAAACATCATTAAATTTTACTTGTTACAAAATTTTTCTCATCTATTGTATAAAATTATATATTCTATAGAAAGATGTCAAAATTTCTTCATCCTAATTATTAATGAAAATTCGAATCATGATTATGAGAATAAATACAAAAAAATTATAAGAATATTAAATTCACAATCACCTTTCATACAAAATATTGTGCTGAGTGTTCACTTGATTTTAATAAGAAAATAATAAGTTTACTAACACTATACACAGATTATTTAAAATGCTATAGGCTTGACATATTACTATAAGCACCAAATTGTTTAATTTACGTAATTATTTAAGTAATGAACAATTTTAGTCGCTATATCTACTTTCTTTCTACATAAAAATAAATTGCCGTGAAATCCCATCAACATTAATTAATAAATTTGTGAAAATAATATATTTTAACGTATCCATAAGAATATGGTATAAATATGCTAAAACAGATAATTTTTTTTTTCGCAAAATTACGATTACAGGTCGAAAAACTTTAGAACTAAAATTGTCCATTTACTTAATGCGATTAGTATTCCTTGAATAATTATATTACTGATTGATATTGATCTTAAACAAAGTAGTCGCTATATATAAATTTGTTTCATTATATTAAATGCGGGTACTGCTAAATTTTTAATTTCAATGAAAAACCAGTTTTTCAAATGCAAAACTAACTACCCTTGTGTGTAATTTCATTCTAATAAAATTCAGATCTTTTATACAGTATCAGGATACATAAAAAAGTACATACCACTTGAAACATTTAAACAAAATTATTTTGTTTTAAAATGCTTTGGAAATAAATCCTTAACAATATTGATTGACGTTATTATACTATTTACTGTTTTATGAAAATAGAAGTACGATCAAAGAAATCTTCGAAGCATATCTTAGGGGTGAGGGTAGGGGATTTTAATCTTTCCACATATTTTAGTGATTTTGGAAATCAGGTTTTTAAAAATCTTTCCAAGATTTTTAAAAACCTTAGTGAGATAATTTTGATCTTTGTGTTTCTATTTTTCGATACAAAGAAACTTACCGAGCGGGGAAGGGGTCAATTGAGGGCTAGGGTTATGTATCTTTATTAGTAATAAGCTCTAGTAAGATGAGAAAATCCTAGACCCTAGCCTAAATACGCCACTGTCAAGATATGATGGTTATTGTTACCAAGGTTGATTGAATCCAAAAATGATGGCTGATTACTGATGGGCTCATCCGAAAGGCCCGGAACCTAAATTTTAAGCGTTAATGAAATTTTAAATCTTTCTAGTAAAAGAGAAGGTACAGAAACTTCTATTCTTTACTGTATCTCTTACAGATAAAAGTGTGGCATCATTAGTACAGAAAATGAAATCTGCGGTCTTTAATCAAAAAGTACTGACAAAGCATTTGTTTTCTCACTATGCTGTCAAATTGTAGTGTGATTTCCCTTTCTAGTAGACATGTTACAAAAGCTCTTATGGTCTCTGTCTTCATAACAAAACTGATCCGTCCCATATAGAACTGCCGAGAATTAAATCTACAGTCTTTGTCAAAAGTCCTGTGTTTTATCAGTATTTTGTCAATTCGTAAAGCGATTTTCTCTTCATAGCAGAAATGACACAAAAGCTCATCTGTCATAAAAACAAATTGAGACAACTTTTATAAGAAAGTTCGTTGAAAATTAAATCTACGGTTCCTATCAAAAAGTAGTGACCCTAGAACTTGTGCTTCTCAGTATTCTGTGCAATTTCTTTCTCACCAGAGAAGCAATAGCACAGAAGTTTCAATGTTCATCTGTGTCTTCTTAACAAAAATTGAGGCATCACTTATCTAGGACCTTGTATCGTTGAGAATCTGCGGTCTTCGTTAAAAAGTCGTTACTTCAGAACATCTTTTCATCACTTTGTAGAGTGAGTTTCTTCATAGAAGAAATGATACGGAGTAACAAAGTAACAAGTTTTTTATAAAATTTTAATACGTTCATAAAATGACTTGACCTGTATAAAAATTGTTTTGCTGTAAATAAAGGTTCAACCTATGGTAAATATCATTTGCATTTGAAAAGTGGTTATGCTGTGGACAAATGAAAAATTATAAATGGGGAAAAATAAATAAAAATTGAAAAATATTTTTTTTAACAAAATTCGGTCTTAAATAACACGACAAACTTTCACGTACTGATGCAGTCTTCTCTATATCATATTTTTGCAATTTATTATATCGTTATCATAGATTTAAACTTCTAATACCTTAAATTTGTAGTTTTCTAATTTTAAAATTCATTGTATGTATATTTGTCAATGGATTATCATATATATAATGAATTTTCTTATTTTCCATTTTTTTCTTGTTTTTTTAAGCTGTATTTTAAGCGCTTATTTTTTCGTATTTTTTTTTGTCTTGGTTTTTTTAATTACTTTTGTTCAATTAATAATGCTTAGTTTCTTAGCTATATACGCATACAAACAAATCAAAACAAAACAAATTAAAAAATCCTCTTATTTATCTTACTCCCATTTTTTTTAAATATTATTAATGTATATTTATAAATTAATATTTGTTTTTTTTATAACATTGATTTAATTTTCATAAATATATTTTTTTATTTATTTAGTTTTTCCAATTTTTCCGATATTGTTCAAAATTCACTTATACAAAATATATAAATACAAAAAACTGTAGAAAAGAAAAAACTACAATGGTAGTCAATTTTAAAGTAATAAAGACGTTTTCTTACGTACAATTGTCTTTTTTATTTACGTTGCATAAAAACAAGTTCTTTTTAAATTTTTTAGTTCATTAAAAAATTAATCAAACATGATGACGCATTTGACAGATAAAAAGTTAATAAACAGTTATGCTTATTTATATCATTTGGATGTGTCAACAAGAAGTTACAGTCACCAACAGCAATAAATTTAAAATGTATGAAAGTGTACAAGTGCAAAAACATTTGAACATTTTATTTTGTTGAGACATATTTGAAAATAATAAATATTTTACTAATATTAACTATAACGTATTTGACACATGTTGATCTTAATCAAAATGTCTTTCACAATTAGATAATAATAAGAAAGTGCGATATAAATCAATAAGAACGTGAAAAGCGAAATACTACAACAAATATTTTAGATAACTTGAAAGTAAGAATAGCAATATTGGTAAAAAGATCACAAAGGTATAAGAAATGTACTAACACCGCCTTGATAACATATGAAAACAAAACCTGTATGAGTATTTATATCAGATAGGTTGTTTCTTGTCGGTCGCAAACTTCCAATGCAGTCGACAAATGAACACATAATAATTTTGTTTTTTTATGAATACAATGCTTGGTGCACGGTTAAAAAAGTAACCTTTTTCATGTTTGAAGACAAGGTATATTCTTTATTTTCTAACAATTCAGGCATCAACATTGTAAGAAAAGGGTTCAACAAAAATAATAAGTGGTTACGACAAAATTTAAAAGTTACTGGGAACCAAGTTGGACACTAGGTGCCAATCTAAGTCTCATATGTAAGTATTTTTTATTCCTATTGTTTGTTTTCACCAGGTCATAGAAAATTGGTTAAACAACTCGAGTAAAATTTCTCAAAAATATCACAGAAAATACAAATCTTCCTCAAAAGCCACTTAAAACAATAAGGTCATCGATGTTATTTGAAACTAAAATAGTCGATTTTGCGAATATAGCACATAAACAAATTGCGTTTATCACCATTCTCATCTTCCTTTTATGATTCTTAATTATAATAATTTACAGGCATAAAGCTGAAAATAACGCTTTGTTTATGTAGTGACGGAAAGAAACGTTGCACAGTTTGTGATTATTTAAAGTTTATGTTAAAATTTTGACAATTATAAAAATCTGAAAACGCATAACTAAGTAATTTAACACAACAAAAATTAAAAAATTTTACCAAATATCACGCACTTCGAAAGCCATTATTATTAATTGTGAAATCAGCTGACTTTCAAATTATATACGGCTGAAACTATTGTTATTATAAATAATTGTTTGAAAATAAATTAAAATAAAATGTTCAGTATCATTTTATTGCACCTTAATTTTATGTTTCTTTTTTGTGTTCGTTATAAATGTAAAGATGTGTTCGGTAACATACAATTTCACATTACGTAATTCGATAAGAGAGTGTGCAAGTTCTAGTAGGCTGTTACTCAATTATCATTCCAGGTATCCGCCATGTCCTAGAATCTCTAAGAAAGCCTTTGGATCCATCAGGACCTTTCGGTTGTCGGATGACTGTGATTTTAGGACCGGTGTCGTCCAGTGATATGGTTCGTAAACGACTGATTAGACGTTCAGGGCGTGCTTGGACATCACTAAAATATTTGGAAAGATTAGGCTGTAATTAGTTTATTTTTAAACAAAAAAACGTATAAAATTTATAGCTTTAATCATTCAGCAATGTTTTTTTTTTTTTAAATAAAATACTTCGGCATTTCGTTCAGGTGTTCAAAAAGTCAGACGAGTTATTATACACTATAAGTTCTCGAAGTAGGCGGTACCGTCACCAAGTTAAATAAATTTCCGCACTTGTCCGTTTATTTACCTATCCACCACCCTTTCTTGCCTGTATTCTTCCCCACAACTTCTTCCTTATTAGCCTATTAAAGCTGACATTAAATCTCTAAACAGGTAGATATTTTGTTATTTCCATGTATACTAAATGATTTAGCACTACAATGTTATCCATTGATCTAATTATACTGAATTTTCAATCAACTTGTCAACATGTAATAATTATGTAATATAAAGAAATTGTATCTTAAATAAACAAAATGATTAGTTATGACAAATCTTTAATTCAAAAATTTGTTAAGTAATACCTTATTTTAACAACATTACAGGCTGATGATTTTCCACTTCTATGATTCGTAACAAGAACAAATTCTACTTGATCCCCAACTTGTAAGGGTGAATTCGTTGGTGTACCGTTAGAGGCATTCTCTGTTATTGTGGGGCTCGTACGCACCTTAAAATAATTATAATTTTCATTTTGTAATAAAATTAAAAAAACAATATAAAAGTTATAAATATAATGTATCTGTTAAAGAATTTGGCGGAATGGAAAGACTTGGAAAAGACTTTGATTACGTAGGTCATGGAAACAAAGCAAACGAATTTTGTTTTGTTTGTCAAAAATATTTAATACAATTTTTATACGTTAAATTGGCATTTAATACTAAAATAAATTCGCTGGAGTATTAATAAAACCTAAGCCGAAAAAAAATAATGTATAAAAACATTCCACGATGGAGAAAATAGTTCTAATGTATTCGATGATAGCTAAAATGTGAGAAACGCTAAAATCGAATATTTTTATCGTTATAATACTGATCATATAACTAAACCAAAACCAAAAACAAGGCGTCCTAAAGATCCAGCAAATTGAAACGTTGAAACAAGAATTCTAAGAAAAATAAAGAGAAAATTTAGACAGACATCAGACATAGAAAATTTTGCCTAATGAAGCAGTTTTTTACTGTTCCAACAATAAGATGAAACCCACCTGCAATTCGTCTAAATAAAAAGTTCTTTCTCTTTCATCAGGCAAGAATAACTGAAAGCTTTGTTGCCTTCAAATCGGTAAATTGATGAAGGATAAAGATTTAGAGAATATAATAAACGAAACAGAGAAGGATGACAGAGAAGGATGAATAAATTTCCCCCAACTCTGTTTCTGAATCTCCTGGAGAATAAAAAAAATTCAAATTATAAGGAAACTCTTGAAATGATTTTAGTCATCATTTTTTACATGCACAGATTGATTACTTTCCAAAAAATCTCAGGTATTTTAATGAGGAGCAAAGTGACCGCTTTTACACAGCCATTAAAGAGGTGCAGACATGAATTGGAATGATGCCTGGAACGGAGGAACGATATCAGACTAAATCGGGCCAGTACAAAAAACGTAAATAATAAGAAAAATATTTGAAAATGAACTTTCTTTTAAAATTATTGGGGCAATTCTTAATGCTCCTTTTAAAAAAGCAAGAAAATGATTATTATGTGTAATGTTTTAATATTAAATTAACGTCATTATAAAGATAAACTTAGAATTGAATAGTCTTGATGTGATAAACAATATTTTCGGAACCAGCATAAAAAATTGATTTGAGAACTGTTTTCAAAAAATCATCTGCTAAAAGTAAGTAAAACTGCAGAGTGAATAAAAATTATAACGTACCTCACTCATATGAAAGAAGAGCTTCTTGCCGTTGCACTCATCGACTTCATACGCGAGAAATCCAAACTGGCCTTTGATTGCATCAACTGTTGCCCGTAATTTTTTTCTTATTGCTACTATATTTGCAGCACGACCTGTATCATCCACTTGAAATTGCACTGCATCTCCTATCTGTTAAAAAAAAACAAATAAACAAATAGTTAATATAGACTCTTCTGTCATTATTACTTAATTGAATTAAAAAAAGTAAATGTCTCAATAAAAATTTACATTATTAAAATAGAAAAAACCTAAACAATATATTAATATAATGGAGATTTTCTCACATATGGAGGTGTTGTCGCATATTTGGAGATGTTATAGATGGTGTGCTAATCAATATATGAGGGTGTTGTCACATTTATTTTAAAGAAATTCATCTACAATTATAATTGTACTAGGGACAATATAGTTACCTATTAATAGGCTTAGTCAGGGTTCGACAGATGAGTTGTAAGAGGAAAATTATGGAAAAAGATGAAAGGTGGATATATCAAAGAGTGTGTGTGGAATGATGAGTTAATACAAGCGAGCAAACGTGAGAACGAGAGTGGGGATGAATGTGTCAAGTGGTTAGGGTGGATGAGGGTGTAAGGTAGAATTGTCCGTTGAGTGCAAATTTGTGTAATAATTTGTTGAACAGATATCAAACAAGAGGTGTAATATTGGGTGACAAGAAAATATTGTCGCTAAGATATGCGGGTGACATGGTGTATGGCTAGCTGAAGATGGAATATGTTTCAAATTATAGAAAGGTTAAATAGGTTTATGGGGAAGAAAGGGCTAGAAGTGAATGTTATAAAGTGAATGATTCAAAAGGTGGGAGTGATAGTAAGAAAGATATATTTAGAATGAAGGGAATGAAGACAAAGTGTGTAAATAAGCAAAAGTATTTGGGGTATATGCTAGGGAGGAATGGGTCAGAGAGGGAGCATCGAAGGCAAAGGTGGCAGCGGAGAGAATGAGAAGTGTATAGCATTAAGGGTTTGGTGATGCAGTGAAAATGAAAATGATGATAGTGAATGTTTGTATGAGAAGTACAATTATGTAAAGGGCAAAGGTATGGGGAGCTAGAGAGAGGGATGAATTAGAGTCAAATAGGATATATGAAGAGAATATTGGGGGTAGAGAAATCTACGCCTAGTGATATGGTGTTGCATCAGATGGATGAATAAAAAGATTTATCAACGTTATGTAATCAATGAATTATATGGTTTGTACAATCTGAATTTTATCAAGTAAATTTTCCACTTTCAAAAATCCTACTAATACTAAATAATCTTTCAAACATTAAAAGGCAAGTGGCACCGTCCTGTGCAATATCCGTAGGATCCCATTGAGGCTCTAAATACTGGCTTATACCGTGGTACCATTCGCCATTGATTGTTTCTGCACTTGTCGATGCCCTCGCATCCGTATTTGAGCTAGTCTCCTCCAATTTCTCAATTATTCTCTTCACAGTTGATACACTTGGAATATTTATATTACTATAATTTGGAAGAAATTTGCGAACTTCAGTTTTTGAAATATGTTTAAAAATAAGAATGCGCCATGTTAATTACTGATCTATTTTTAACAGTAACGGGTTGCCCACTATCAAACTGTCACAATGGGCTGATTGTCAAAGGCATTGCATTTTTGCTTTGTGGTTGAGAACGGCAAAAATGAGACTAAATTTAAAGTTTTTCATGCTTATTGGAACGCCAGTTATGTAATTGCCGTTTTCTTCAATTTCTCGTTTAGAGCTAGTCTAAAATCCGTTCCCGTACTTCACATTTTTATGTAGATTAAATATGTCATGTTTTTTGACAAATTGTTTTCCTCGGTTTGATTGAGAGATATTTTACGTTGGCAATTCTTTTGTTCTGCTGCTCCTTCAACTGCTTTCGCTCTTTCATCCTATCGAGTATTGCTTCGGTTATCAAAGACTCAAAAATAAGATCCATCTATTTCCAAAGATAAATTGCACCTGTAGTAGGTGTAAATAGTCAATTATTTGTACTTACAGAAGATTTAAATACCCAGAACGATTAAGTTAGAGCATATCAACAACAAGCTTCATATGATAGTGCCTAAATAAGCAACTGAGGGAATAGTTTTTGGTAAAGTCACTAAATAGCGGTAATGACAAATAAATTAATCATAACTATTTGATGCTCTACCAACAACTTTATATTTCTCTAGCCAATTAAAAGAACATGAAAAAGCTAAAGTTGGCATTACAGAACTAAACCATTAATAGAAAAGAAAGTTTACCTGTAATAATTCTCGTTTATTAACCAATCCCATAATTCCAAATTCGTATTCCTTAGCGATTGCATTATGAGCGTTGTTACCATTGTTCAAAAAACTACTACTGCCATTAGGACTCATACCGTTATGATAGCTAATATTATTATTAACTGATATTGAATCGCATATTATGTTGGTATCGTCGTCCTTGTCAGATTTAACACGAATCATGCCGGAATATTCAGTCTGGTCTGGATTAACGGAACGTAATGGTCTAATAACAATGCCTTCAACTATTTCACCTGAAATCTAAATAGAATAAAAAACGTGTTAAATAACAGTTTTAACTTAAATAATACTATCAGATGTAACCGTGAGTTCAGGTTTCGGTAGCAAATATTTTTCTTCTCTTTTCTCGGAAATGCTTATTTAATAATAAATATATATGGTTTGACAAATGAAAAAATAACGTGAAATTAAGGCAAATATTTGAAGATGATCGAGTGGAAAAATATTCACTTCGTGATTTACCACCTAGTACAATGGTTAAATTCAACAGACAATAGTTTCAACCCTTTGGAGTCATCTTCAGACAAGCAGACAACTATTTCATAGGAAAACGCTGGGTTAGTGAGGGGTTTGGTTACAGTATTGGTAAGTCAGGAAATTTACCATTAAGGTAAAGTAATTTATGGTAAATTTCTCGCACTAAAAATCGCTTATCTTGAAATATATTGAAAAAAAAATAAAGTCTGTATAGAATTCTAAATAAGTGATTAAATAACATACCTTTGGTAATACAATAGTTCCTTTAGGAATAATTTTTACATTTTCTGCTGACGAACATGTACCCGAATTTCCTCTCGTACCTAAATTGTATTCAACTTCTTGTCCTAGTTCCAAGGTAACGGTATCCCCATCAAAATTACTAAAATTAAATTACAAATAATCGCTTTTTATATAATTCTAATAAACTAACAAGATTTTTAACAACTTTACATTAAAATATTTTAATGATGGTGAAGCTATAAGATACTTAAAAGGATACCCGCAAAATTGTAACCATATTATGGCTACGATAAAAAAAACTCCAACTTTGCGGCAGTAAGTATACTTTTAATTTTTATATAGCTTATACCATATTACAGGTAAATATACAGGGTCTCCAAAAACTCTCCTGCTAAACGGAAACAACACATATTAGACGTTATTTTATGTCGATTTAACACAAATTACCTTTATCCAAGAATGCTTCCTAAGGGAGTTACGCCCTTCGAAGATGACACCGTCAAATTAATTGTTTTTTAATATCTCAAAAAACCGCCATGTAAAACATTCAAACTTCGTACAATGAATAAGAAGCTAATGACAAATAGTCCATTGTAAAAACGGCTATTTTAGTAAACTTCTTTATTGCTATCACGAGCGGTCCGATTGGGGATGGGAGGAGGGCAACACATTTTTTATTGAATTGTTTTTACTTTCAATTTTTTGATGTATTTTAGGTCAAATTTAAAAATGTTACGAACATTACATGCCTTTTCAAGGTGTAATGATTTATTGGAAATGATAATATTAGTTTAAACAACGCGTGGGACATTCT
>WYDF02254152.1:0-20182 GCA_009867245.2 Adranes taylori
ATGAAAAAAAAATATTTTAGCTAGAAATGAAACAATGATCAAATTAACGAATTTCTTACCTTTTCTCCATGAAGTTCCCTGAATCCGAAATCTGCTCCTCGTGCTAATATGTCGTACGAAAGATCTCAGATTCCCACGCCCCATAAAAATCCTTTTTCCAATTGAACCAGCGCACTATCCAAGGACATGATAAACACCGTGAAGGTGAACCCCAAGAGGACAGCGCTCATCGTGACTTTAGAGCCACTTTCGTCTTCCCTTCAAAAAATTGTAGCAGCATTATACATGTACGCTTCGCCGTTGCAGTGAGATAGCATTCTAGCGCTGCCTGTTATGCATATATCGTGGCAGCGTTTGCTACGGCTGGGATAGGGTATCTGCCTTCATGGTCTACGATTGATGTGTGCTGGCGTCGCCTGTTGCCGCTGGGAGTAAGAACGTCTAGGGTATTTAGGGCTGGCTGGTATATGGTATTTATGTGTTAGATTTAATACGCGACATTAATATATAGAATTTTATAAAATTTCAACAAAATAGAGATTGAGAAACGACGAGAAATTTTTAAACAATTACCTCTAGATTTGATTTCTGACCATTTGAAAGAAAGGCCCATTAATCCAAGATTGCAACGAGCTACAAGAAAAAAATTGATTTGTTGACAAACACAAGTGTTAGTGAAATTGGTTCTAGAAGCAAAATTGAAAACGTCGGAAGACGGCAAAGAAAATCAGCAAGGTGTGAACAGTGTACAAGAAATCAAGATAGAAAAACTTTTATAGACAGTATGTTTGTTTGGAACATGCAATTGTAAAATGTGACTCATGCCACAATAATGATGATAATAAATAAAGTTTCGTTTTTTCTATGTAAATTGCATTATGTGAGTTCATACCCCACCGAACTAATGGAGTCACAAATATTCACCGTCGGGTTAAATCACCGTTTGATCACACTTCTTGAAGTTCATTTTCAGTCCTCCATTTAGTTTTCATAAACCACAGATTTTGCATAATACAATTTACAGCTTTTTGTAACTTACCTAAAACAAAAGAAATGTATAATTAATATATCATCGGCTGGGTGGTGAAAAGAGCTAAGCTATATACACATACTTTTTCTAAGGTATTTCTAAGGTAGGTTGAATAATATGGAATAATAAAATATTGTAAATAATATAAATGTGCACAATCTTATGAACGGTTACCAGTGGCCCAAAATCCGATAAAAAATCTATCATTTTATTAAAAATCTATCACACAATGCACTAGATGCCCAACGGACAGCTGAGAGATGTGGGATTTACCTCACGAAGCAGCCACGCTACGTAAAATGACGTTAATCGTAATCATGAACAGTTACTTTGCGACTTGGCACTGTTCACCACCTAAAAATTGTATACTAGTGGTTGGTGATGTATTTTCATGCGTAAAAAATATGCGTATTTTCATTTAGTTTCTTTCACAATTTACGGACTTAATTATTAAAGAATTACGTAGCTTTCTTCGCCATTCTATTTCTCAGTTGTTTAATTAATGCGGTGTAGTTAACTTATTTTACCCACAAAAGTGGCTTAGCTCTTAAAATAAATTCATTACTACAAAAAGCGGACAAATTGAGTTTTTATGAAACTTTCAAAGAAGAAATAGTTTATTTACAATCTAAGGATCATATCACCGACTACAAAAAGAAATGTATCGCTTCTTATAAATACATTTTATCCTTAACAGTCCGATAGGCGCACCTCGTAGTTCATCAAATGTGATCGCACTGTATCTATGAGATAAAATGGACAATAGTAACAAAATACGTTGGTAAATAAATTAAAACAGTTCAGAAAATGTTTTTTGTTTAACATTTTATTAGACTTGTTTTACTCAAATATTAATTACCTAATAATATGTATACACGTTACAAAATTTTTTTTGTGAAAGTATATAAATTTTTTTAAAATTATAAACTTAAATACTTTTAAACTTAAATACAAAAATTATAAACTTAAAGTATTTAAATAATAAAAAAAATATTTTAAGTAATATTTTCAAGAAGCATTATTTGTTCATCGGTTTCCTCATTATTACGAATATTTTCCTTAGTAACATGGAGTATTTTGGCAATTCTTTGAATAATGGTGATAGGTAGGGATGTAATTTTAGGTATTGCCCAAGGTTTTTAGGTATTGCCTTCGTGTCATATTATTATTATTATATACGTTGCTGCTGTAAATTATTTGGGAGTTAATTGCAGATATTTTTAATATAGAAAAAAATATAACCATTGGCCATCTAAATGTATTGTAGGCGACTACCATATCAACGCCAAATTTTGTTTTGTTATAAAATGTAACCATTTCAGGTTTCATTTTATCTTCAGTTTCCGCGTCAAATTTTCCGTCGTAATGCAGGCTAGATATTACGAAAACGTTCTTTTTGTTGTTTGTTTTGAGGTACATATGCCGGCTTAGAGGGCATATATTGTATAAAGGAGCATATCCCCCTGAAAGCCACTAGCATTTCAACTAACGTAACATTTTCTCCTACTGAATAACAAGCCTGGCAATTAGCTACAACTTTCTCAAAAATCTCTCAAATTCGGTCTAGGAGGTCTAATTGTTTTCTCTCTAACCTTGTGTCACGATCATCAAATCTTAGGCAACGGTACAAAAATCTAAACCTCTATAGGGGCATAGTCAACCGAAAAATTTCAATTCCGTAGCCATTGTTGTCCCATAAATCTTCCAGATTTTGCATACCCGATTTCTTTTGACCTGCTAAATAAAGAAGTTCAATAAACATCATTATTTCAGTTGAATCGATTTTCATTACATCTCTAGAACGGGTATAATTATCTTTTATTGTATCGAGGTTTGTGTATTTCAAACTTGTGGTTTGTGTATTTCATTTCTTCATCAAACAAGCATCTTCATGTTTCTAAAAGTCCAGTTATTTCTTTTGCCTTTCCTTTTACCCCTGGAAGTTTTAAAGTAAGTAAATTATGTTGCGCAGTTCGAATTTTTTTCCACTCCATTTATCCACAACTTTGTTCACTTTTTTCCTAACACCTATATAATAATTCGCTGCTTGATGCAATATCGCTTAAAGCGGTTCCGAGTATTTTTTAGTCCCTTTCGTCAATCATCTCGGGCTCCTCCGTGTCAACATCCTCATCTCCGACCTCGGGCGCTGATAGTGGCAAAATATCTATTCCATCAAATAAAAGACTTTGCAATTGTTTATATCGTCTTCGTTATCGAGATCAAATACATACTTTTGATACGCCATTTCTGTAAAAAAGGATCAATGGAAATGTAGATATACAACAAAACAAACAACACTTAGTCGCACTGTATCTAGCAGATACATATTATAATTCTACTTATTTGACAATTCTCCGCCAATGCAACTTGTAGGTAATAAGTTACTAACACATTTGAAAAAAAAGTCTAGTACAAAAAACACAAGAAACCAAAACAATACAAAATATCAAATGCCGCGCTGTATCTAACGGATAAAGGGATGTATCTAACGAATATACATGCCAAAGTCAGCGTTCAAATTGAGACTGTAGAATCTCCCACATAACCACGGAAAGAATTGCGCGAGTAAACGTTGTACGCTTCACTGTGGCAAAAATAATAGCTACCATTGTATCTCACAGGTAATGTGCACCTATCGGTGTGTTAAGAGGAATGCGACCGTCTTGAACGAAAATATCGTTTTTTTGTAAATCGCGCGAAGTTCTACCCCTTTTCCTACTTAATACTTACGTGTTTTCGTATGCACACATACACCGCGTTTTGATAGTGTGTTTGTAACCAATTAAATTCACGTATAGATTAAAGATCATGCCGCATATCTATATACTTTAGTGGGAGCAAATGAGGGGAAATCTTTGATAATTTTAATGGTGGACTTGGCACCATAACTCTTAAATGTATTAACTTTTAGGCTTTTAAATCCTTTGGCACTGACTTAACTAACTATCGGTACCTTTTCAAAAATTGTATCAAGAAGAAAAGCTAGTGTAAACTAAAAATAACTGAGCAGGTTCCCGAGAATAATATGTAGTACTCATTCAGTTTCATCTTACTAACTATTTGGGATCCAGTATAAGAAGTATGTACTGATGTTAGTTTCTTAGTGGCCTGTCACCAGTACCTTCTCAGTGCTGTTACTTATACGTCATCAAATATAGAGGTATTCGCAAGTGTTGTATGGATGAAGACATCCGCCAAACAATACATGGGGCCACTTCCTTCTATCGACCCCATATATGTTTATACTTTTGTATGATTATTTTTTAGATGACATTCATAGTTCAATGTGAGTTTCTTTGTTGGTACATTCAATTCAGTAACTTTATATACTACCCTACTATAAAATTTGTTACCTAACTGCGCTATCAATCTGATTGATATTCCCTAAATATCTAATAATATTCAATGTTTTCTTGTATTCTAATTCACATGATGTTCTTTTTAGACATATTACCACGTTTTATTTTTTGGTTCTGCCAATGTCAGCCGTTTATGGTTGAAGTCTGATAAAATAGTTGGTTTTAAAGCAAATATGAATAACAAAAAGTTCATGTTAAAAAGACAACACAAATATAAAGCGCACTATAACGCAGATTTTGAACATGCAAGAGACGCAATAACATTAAATTTATATGATCGCTTAAAGAAATATAGTTTTATTAATAGATGGTCTCATTTAATCACAAAAGGTCCAGAAAAGTCCATAAACGTTACAAATAAAATGGAAAAAACGAACGAAACGTTGAATAAAAAATCGAAACAATCATCGAATAAATCAAATAAAATATCGAAAAAATCAACGAATAAAATAAGAAAAAAATCAACGAATGAATTAAATAATATGTCAATGAATAAGATGGCAATGAAAAAATTCATTGAAAAAATCGTTGAACATTCGTTGAAAAAATCAAAGAATAAAATATCTAAAAAACCTACGAATAAATTAAATGAAAAATCTAAGAACATCAAGTTACGCAATATTATTGAAATATTAGATACGGAATTGAATATTTCTAGTTTATTGGAATTAAAAAAGCAAGTTGATCAAAAGGTTGCCGCAAAACTGTTAAAGAATAAGAATAGTAGTGATAGTGATGAGAATAATAACATATGTAAACAAAACGAAGACAAGATTAATAAAAGTAAGAAACGTAACTTACATAAAAGAGAAAAAACTGAAAAAGGTATTATCAAAAAGAATCAGGATAAAAGATCAGTAGATGAGAAACTGAACAAGAAACCAAAATCCAATGACAAAGTGAAAAAGAAGAATAGAAAAGTGAGGAAATTAGAAAAAGACGAGGAATTTATAAAGAAGAACGGGAATGAAGAAAAGAAATGCAAAATTGCACAAGTCGCAAAGACACCGCCGAAGAATGAACCAGACAAAAAGAAACAGAAGCGGAGATTGTTGCTGGCCGATTTTTACTTCGAAAACGAACATACTGAGGAAACAAAGAAACCAGGACAAAATTACATAAAATATGCACAAGAAAATGTTTTAAAATTTTTAAATTCTTAGAATGTTTCACTTTAGTTAATTATTTCTTAAAATTATAAATATATATATTTATATTTCTAAGAGCGTGGGGACAAAAAATCCGTATAATTTAGTTATTTTGATGTTTTAAAACTAATTTCCATTAAATCATTTACGATAACCATTATTTAGCCGTGGAAATACAGCATAGTGTCAAATTGACTGGCTTTTTAGTTTAAGTTTTTAAATTTTTCATCAAATTAGAAAAAAGTTGAATCTGATATTTGTCGCAACTGTTGAGCTTCTCAACCAGCTCCAACCTTCAAACCTCTCAACCTACAAAAATGTTCGGTCGAGCGGATTCTAGAAGTCGTTTATTTTCATCTACATTTTCCATATTTTTCACTGAAAACCAAAACAGTTTATATGTTTCGATTCTTGGTTATAAAAGATATGTTTATCATTATAATTAAATAAAATTTATGTTTATCATTATAAAAATTAATTTTAAAAGTTAATTTTCAGTGAAAGCTATAAAAGAACAAAATCAACTATAAAAATTAATTTTAAGTTATGTTTATCGTTAACTAAGATATGTTTATGTTTATAATAAAATAAATGTTTATTATTATAAATGTTTATGATTTATAAATTGTAATTACATATTTACCACTGCGAATCAAAAAACAAAACAAAAAGTAGACAAACCATGGTTCGTCATCCTGGTACATTTAAAACCAGCAACGTGGGATAAATATAGAAGTACAAAAAATGATTATAGAGCAAAAATTGCAAATAAATTTGCACAACAGTTCCAATTCACTTTCATCAAAGAAACAACCAGTATTTCTATGAACTCTACAAGTCCTCAAAATAATCAACTCACCAGTATAAATATCAAACAAGAAAAAGTAAGAAAAGCCATTTCCACCTTAAAAATCTACGCGAGCGCTGGCCCTGGCAATATACCCCATATCATCTTAAAAAGCGGCTCCAGTCTAATAAACCCTTTATGTATAATAAAGCAGCAATCCTTAGAATCTGGTGTTACCGACTGAATGGGAATCTGTCACAGTCGTGCCCAACTTCAAGAAAGGAGATCGACTAGATTCAGCAAACTACAATCTCGCTGACATGAGTAGTATGCAAACTTGGCAAAAATTGTATGGGAACTAACTAATTATCCACACGGGGCCCTACCGAATCTTCAACGTGGCTCCCTGGCATTCCGGTCTGTTACAACTAACTTGCTAAAATCTGTTGATAGATGGACATGTCATGACAGGAACACGCCAATTGATATTATCTATCTCTACTTTGAGAGAGCATTCGGTCGGGTACGTATGCCATACAAAAAAAGTTCTATATGGTCTAGGCTCAAAACTATAAAGGGTTAAAATACTTGGTTCACTCCTATTTTTAAAAAAATTTACGTTTTGTTATTATTTATAAAATTTAAACATGGAAAGCATGTTTTATCCTCTTTAAATTTTCCGTTGTTTTCAACGTAAAATTTAAAGAGAGGATAAACATCACTGTGAAAAACGTTGCTGTGATAAACATGACTGTGAAAAGTCCTGCTGTGAAAAACGTTAATTTGGGCCCTCGGTGCTCATTGTGAATAGAATGTACTCGCAAAAATAGCCTAAAAGTGGCCGGTATTATATCGGCTGTAGACGAAAATTGATTGTTTTATAGCAATTTGTGGACACGAATCAATTTTATGAACCTTTTACGTTGTTCTTGTTGTAAAGTTTTGTAAATTGATTGAAGATTCGATGTATAATGAGCATTTTTTCATCCAAAATGGATAAATTTAGATATATTTTATGAGATCGATTGCTACACAAAATCAAAGTTAATGGTATCAGTGGGAAGTTGTTGACATGGATAAAGCATTTCCTAAAAGCGAGAACATTTAGAGTGAAAGCCAACGGTAGTCTGTCTGATCAGTACAATTTTCACAGCGGAGTACCGCAAGGATCTTTATTGGGACCTCAACTGTTCGTTCTATTCGTTAGTGATATGTCAAAAATCATTCAATGTGAAATTAGTTAGTATGTAGGTGACTCTAAACTATATGGTAATCCATTAACGTAGAACATAATACTTCAGGAGGATCTAAACAAAATATCCAACTGGACGAAACAATGGCTCCTAACACTAAACGTGTCTAAAAGTGTGGGACTCTACATTGGGAAAAGTAATCCAAAAGTTCAATACTACCTAACTGGTCAACCTCTAAAATTAGTAATGGAGCACTGTAACCTAGGAGTCATAATTTCGGATGACCTGAAATGGGAGAAACAAACAACAAAAGTAGTAAAAAAGAGAGTACTAAAGGAGAGAGTACTAAAGAGAGTACAGCGAAGGATCACTAAGATCAGGACACTCAGTCATCTCAATTACGAAAATAAGTGTAAAACTCTGGGCCTAGATCCACAGGAAAACAGAAGATCAATACGCGGCGCATCATCGAAACACATAAGAGTCTCTCGGAACTCTACTCGTGCAAACTTTCAGACATTTTCACGCGTACCTCGAACACTCATCTACGTGGCAACATAATCAAGCTTCAGGGAAAGATGTACAAAGAATTCAAGAAAGTTCTTTATTTCGAACCGAGTGGCGAACTGTCGGAACGCGCTCCCAGATGGTGTACTGTGTACTAGTGGAAAAAATGTTGTGTGCTAATGGCGGGTCTTTTCAGCTCGCGGCGATCATAGTTCGCGCTTACCGAGTGTAACTGACAAGACTGATCAGCTATAAGCTGCTCCTGTTATAGTTCTTAATAATAATATTTATAAATCGCATGTTCACCGCTACAATTACCAAAAAATATATAATTAAAGTTATTTCGCAGTTTACTTTTAATATCCTGCCCGTAATTCTTTGAGACAAAAAAGCAGGACATTTGGTTTTTTGATAAGGTTGCCAACTTTTGGAGAAGTCAAAGCGGGACATATTAACTTGTCCTCACCAACAAACTGAAAATTCCAAAAATGGTTCTTACAATCCAATGAATACAAAATGTTATATAATAATTTCTGCTTAATGCTAAACAGATAAATATAATACTGGAAAACAGAATTACCAAAAAAAAAAAGAAATGTCAAACATATTTTACGATATCTTTTTAAAAGTGTATTTTTCCGATGAATGATTTTTTTAATATTAAATGATTATTTTCTAATAGTTTTCCAAACTCTTCACAATTCCCCATGTTAACTTTTATTTGTAATATCGCGCTCTATGTTGGGATTCTCATATTTGATTTTTCCGATGTCCACACAGCGTTCATTTGAAAAAAAACTCGTTCCGTCACCGCATTGGTTCCTGGCAAGCAAACCAGTTTGCAGAGGAATATTTTTTCTCTCAAAATGAAAAAAATTGACTTTCATTTATCTTCGATTGGAATTGGGGTTTTGCTCAAGGCATCAGACATTTTTTGTTAAATATTCATTTACATATCTTATTTCAACATATAATGCGGTGTCGTTAATTTTCTTCATCCTTATTTCAGCTGAGTAATATTCTACCGCGGATTCTATAACCGGCCATTCCAAATTCTTATTAAGATAGATCTACTCAAATTTCTTGATTTTCTAAAACTGTTGCAGAATACGTCAGAATAAGATAGCACACTAAACTTAATAAGAAGTTAAAGTGTGCAAACTGGCTTTTACGTAAAATAGGATATATACTCAATGATCACTCGATTAAACTGCTGTACAACTCCTATGTTAAATCACATCTAAACTGCATGCCATGCTTCTGGGGACAAGGTAATAAAAATGACCTCGATAAACTTCAAAGGACACCAAATCGACTTATAAAGTATCTGTATAATAAACATATTCTAATACCCACCATTGACTTAAATATACTAAATACTAAAGAACTCACATTAGCCGAGACCGTAGTCTAATATATAAGATCTCGCACAACATCGTGATAACAGATATTACATTAACAACAAATAACCAAATTCATGGCCATAATACAAGATAACAAAATTAATTCCACATACTAGCGAACGCAAGAAATGCCGGAAAAAATGGATCAATCCACAACGCATGCTTAAACTATGCTAGGATCCCGGAAGAAATAAAGCTCTCCACCAACATCAAAACACTTAAAAAGAAAATAGAGGGAGAATACATCCTAGAAAAATGTTAGAACATAATATACTATTAAATGTGTTCAATCTAAAATACGTGTAATGTCTTTCAATTTTGTATTTTTCTTAAAATTCAATCTTGTGCAATTATTCGTTAATTACCAATTATTAGCTTAGTTATATTATTGTAGTTACAATAGTTATATTATCCGTTAAATTTAATCTCACCGCTAGATTTAAAAACTATGTTGTAACCTCTAGGGTTTTTCTGGTTATAAAATAAATATTTAAAAAAAATTAAACAGAAAGAATAGGTTGTTTGTACTATTAGCACAAATGGTTCAGATATGACAATACAAGCAAGTTTTGTTTTTCCTGATGAATAATTTTTATTTTCACTCCATTTGGTCATTTATTTCCAGTATAATCCATAGATTTTTTCTTTGTTTCTTAATTACAAAAAGATCCTTTCATTCGAGCATCCAGTATCTTAGCGAAATTTTAAGATTAACAGTCACCTCTGTAGCAGATGTGCGATCATTTTCAATGTATCTAATATGTGTTAGAACAGTAGATAGCTGAGGTTTTGCGACAAACAACCATCATAATTTTAGGAAAGGATCTTCCAATTTTTAAAATTCCAAGGTATTTCTGTTATTATAGAAGAAACCGTGCAAATTCCATCAAACATACTTAGCAGTGCTAGACTTAAGATCAAAACTTTTGTGACACTATAGGAGGGGTCTCGTGTCGTACGGAAGACTTTCTTATGAACGGCAGGAAATTCATTTGTGGTTTTTTATTCTTAGTGAAATTGACGAAAAGACTTCCTATTAAACACATACTTAAGAACACAATAACAAATTGAATTAAAACTAAGTGTCCTAAAACTCCATTTATTGATTAAACATTTCTAATTGCCTCCATCCATGAGGAACAGCTACTGTCTTGACAGTTCTTTCGGGCAGACAATTACTCCTTCTTCAGAAGAACTGAATAAATAGCTTTATACTCAACTCAATTAATTAAGCTATTTATTCAGTTTCTCTAAAGAAGGGGTAATTGTCTCCCCAAAACAATTGTCAAGACATTTGCTGCTATAGAAAATGTAGTTATAGGTTTATTCATTTTTTTATATTTACACAGTACGTGTTGCAGCGCTTAAATAATTTTGTACTGAAGTAGAACTGGAATACAAAAAAATGTTGGGGTATTCCAAAACGAGATGGTTGGCTTTTTTAATAGCTGTAGAAAGAATTCTACTGCTATTTGTACCTCTTAAATCATATTTTCTTTCACAAGATAAGTGCCCAAAGATTCTAAAAACCTTTTTTTCTGAAGAGTGCTCTCAATTGTGGTTAATGTTTGTACATAACCAAGCAGCGCTTTTTCATGACACAATAAAAAAAATTGAAGAAAAAATGTCTTTAATTGACGTTTTTGATGTGCTGACCAATTTAAAAACAAAACTGTCGAATCGTATCACAGATAATTACGCATTCTGCAACACAGTTTCAGGAAATCAAGAAATTTGAGTGGGTCTATCTGAATAAGAATTTGGCCGGTTATAGAATCCGCGGTAAAATATTATTCAACTGAAATAAGGATGAAGAAAATTAACCACACCGCATTATATGATGAAATAAGATATGTAAATGAATATTTAACAAAAAATGTCTGATGGCTGGAGCAAAACGGTAATTCCAATCGAAGATATATGGAAGTAAATTTGTTTCATTTTGAGAAAAATAATATTCATTTGAATATATTATTGCTCGTTCAATTTGCGCTTTGCTTGCCAGGAACCAATGCGGTAACGGAACGAGTTTTTTCGCAAATGAACTTTGTGTGGACATCGGAAAAATCAAATATGACAATCCCGACATTGAGTGCGATATTACAAATTAGGGGAAATGTGGAGTTTGGAAAACTATTAGAAAATAATCATTTAATGTTAAAAAATCATTCATCGGAAAAATACACTTTAAAATAGATATCTTACAATATAGTTGACATTATGTTTTTGGTAATTCTGTTTTCCATTATTATATTTATCTGCTTTGCATTTGTCTCCCCAAAACAATTGTCAAGACACTTGCTGCTCCTCATCGTTGGATCCAATTAGAAATGTTTAATCAATAAATGGAGTTTTGGAATACTTAAGTTTTAATTCAATTTAAAATGTGGACTCCAACACTGAAACGTACAATATTCAACACAATAACATTTTCAAAATTTAAAAAACGTATATTTATATTTTATATCAAAAAGTATATAAATTTCATATAAGTAACAATCTTAGAAAACAATCTTAAATTGGTACAATTTCATTACTAACTTATTACATATTTATAACATTAATCTTAAGTACTTCTATATTGAAATCAACAACATATAATAACTAAAAAATTACTCGCCTCCCTAATTGCTCAAATTCTCGATGTGATTAGATGGTTAATTTATAATGAACTGAAAGATTGTGTTAATAGTCTTTTATAGCAAAGCAAGTTACAAGAAACATGTGGTTCCCCTACAAAGACAATCGGGCAAAAACCGAGGATTTTCGTAAAGCTCATTTTTTTTTGTATATATCATTAGCTCTTATTTAAAATCGTAGTCAAAAAATGTCAACTATAGCTATCTCATTTTTCTTTTTCGATTAGAGTCTATATGATGACCAACCGCGAAAATGTGATAAATACAAACATGGACCAGTCTGAATTTAGTACAGATAAGGACAAGCTAATTTTTAAGAAACAAATCCTGTTTATTACTATGGACATAATTTTGTCGAATACTCTACACATAACCAAAAGGACCTGAGTGTCACCCTATCTTGAATTAACAGAGGAATATGGCATAAGAATAAGAAATATTTCGAAAGCCAGAACAGTGTATATAATCATTTTTTTCTAGCGACTGAGATCGCATAACAAATTCAACGTAAAAAATTGAGTCCATTCTCCAATATGTTTTGTCAACGATTTTTAAATGTTTACTTTTCATGCAGGCCGTTTAATATAATTGACGTGCTAATCAAATAACAACTTGGATGCACAGCCGAGATATTCAAAATTAACTTCTCTTTAAGCTCTCTGAAATGCTAACCGCTTTTTTTTTTTAATAAAATGGAGAGACCATTATCGTAGAAAAAAGGAAACTCATGCCATTGTAGACATAATTTTCTCAGCATTGGAAAACGTGCAAAAAAAGCATTTTGTTCCCAGTTTATCTATGTGATTAGGCTGTGTCTGAAGGAAAGTGAGAAAGTTCAACAAATCACATATGAGTGCGAAACATTGGAATTCAGAAAGAAATCTAATCGGAGCAACGAAAGTTAGTTCTGCAGTGATAAAAAACACTCCCACCAGAAACATTGAATATGTCATAGATATATTGGAGAAATATGGGATTGTTTGTCTTTGATACACACTTAGCCATATCTACAATATTTACACGGATGACAATATTATAAAGAAAAACTACACATACTGACGGGAATTTGTAAGACGTACTGAATATCAGACTGATATTGAAGGCAATGTTTTACTAAATTTTATAGCACTTACATCATTTGTGCGATTGGTCATCGAATAGTCAAATTAAACAGGACATCAAAAAATTATGTAACTTAAGCAGGTGTTAACTTTGCTTTAGGTTCGATTAAAATGATCAGACCAGCTATAGATGAAATCATACCAAGAAATCCAATAGTACCCGGTGATAGATTAACATGCCCCAAAGCATTTAATGGAATAAAGAAATCACAAACATTTTTAATAGTATCAATCATTACATCACGTCTCGCATTTAAAATGAAATATAAACGCCAGAACATGGATAATAAATCATTTATAGATTTAATACCATGAACAGGTAAAATTCTAAATTTTTCGTCCTTTAAAAGAACTGAAATTTCATGTAAATCTCTAAGTAAATTAACAGTAATAGCATATAACCAGTACTTATTGCTTAGGTTTGCCCATTTATCAGTGTTAACTTTACAAATATCTGCTCTTCCCAACCAGAGAAAATGATCAGCTAACAGAAACAAAGCATTACATATCTTGCTTAAAGTTATTGTAAATTTCACTGTAGGATCTGGATGACTTATAACATTGTATATCGAGTAAAATGAATCCACACATCTTCCAAATCGTAATACTAGAACATACATTAACTTATTATTCATTCGATATCAAATTGAAGTTCTTACATTTTCTAAAAGTACTTAATTGGAACTCCAAATTTTTAAAATTATTCACGCGATTAATATCTCTGTGTTGTAATCGATGCCATAGAAATCTGCTCAGATACTGAACAAACCTATAATGAATATGAAAAAATGTTTTTTTAAAGAAAACTTCAGAAATAGTTATATACCGTGCAATTTTATCTCGTCCTGCAGTTTGTGAATTCAATTTTATTAAAGTTTCCATCTGATTTTCTGTAATTAATATTATTGGAAATATATCCGATATATTTATGGAGCGATCTCATTTGAAATTTGAATTTTTGCAACTCATGTAATTATTTATAGTTTATCTATTTATTTACATCACAAATTATCTACAATTATTGTTATCACCTCATCTCAGCTGATTAGAATTTCTCCTTATCAATGTTGCCATATAAATGAAAGATTTCTATTCGGGTTAAAAAAAGATGTTGAAATTTTAAGTAGCTCATTGGCGTTACAGCTCATTATTTCGCTTTCAATATGTTCACTTAGTTTATTTTTAAAGGAGTTAATGTTTGCACTATTCTATATATTTTTGTCTAATTTGTTGTACTGAGATAATCCGTTTGTGCGAAGTATTTTAGACAAAGAAAAATTATCAGAAACGAATAATTTTTAAAACATTTTTTTATTTTTTTTGTACATCAGTAATATGAAACGTGCAGTATTTTTTTTTACATATTTCTAAACTAAAATGTCATTACTCTCCCTTAAAGAAATGGTATAATACAATTAAAATAGAAGTTAAATGTACTACAGATAAACAATTAAAATAAGTTATATCTACTAATTGGCAACGCTGTCCTAAAATGGAAACAACCAATTGTTTTGATGACAGAATAAAACATATTTTACTGACTAATAATGTAAATAAAATATATTAGGGTTACCATAATTAGAATTCTTTTTTATTTAATCCAAAATATTCATACATTGTTGGCTTGTACATTATTATTTGTATAAAAAATGTCTAATCTTAATTCTTAAAACAAATATAAAATACACACACAACTTAAAACTTGAGTCTAAAATTGAAATCAAACTATGTAATTTTAAAATGAAATAGTAGTACATAAATTAAAATTTAATGTTATCTAATAGGAACATATTATTAACTGAAGCTATAACGCAATAACGTATTATTAACTAATAGTAAATCTTACATTAACTATCTCAGTTGGATACATTCATTTAAAGGTTCCATGTTTACTAACTAATAATATTTTTCAGGATATGTAAAGTAAATTAAATTTTTCTCTGTAATGTTTCAATCACTGACACGATTTTGCGCTTACGCGACATTTTTATATCGCAAACTAGTTTATAGACTAGCGATATAATGAATGTAGTGAATTTTTTATTAATAGGTTGTTATTTTCCAAATACCCAGTTATGTTGGCAGTCAAAAATTTGAGCGAAAATGCTTTGTTATTATGGTCAATTTAAAGATTCAAAGTCGATTCGCGAATTTATGGCCGGCTCAAGAAATGTTAAAAAAACTCTCAAAACGCGAGCATGGTATCTAATGGCGCCATGGGGCGACCATGGTGAAAACACTATATCAGAGACGTTCGACGCTGCACTTGGAGAGCAGTTGATATACAACCTCATAAATTAACATTAATATTTACCTTTCAGATTGAGCAAATACAAATTGCTTGCAACCACATATTGATCCAGTCCCCTTACAATTGTGATTATTTCAGCACTTAAGTTAAAGATTCTTGCTGTAGATCAATATAGTTAATACTCTTCAAAAGCAATGTAGGTTTCGGCTCTTTAGCTCACACAAAGTTACGTCACAGCTTACATTATGATTTAAGTATGAAAAAAACTTGTGATTGCCACTCAATTTATATTTCATTTCGTTTATCAAATCAAAGTATAATATCACAATAATGTTATTTACCATTAAATTAAAGAATTCTTAACGTTATATCTTAACTTAATTTCATGGCCTATTTATAGGCTCCTACACACATTGAGACTGGTATAAAAATGTAAAACAATAATTACTTGTATCCCACAAACCATGAATTACAATCCCAGTCGCAGTTATATATTGTTTGCGCAGGGGCAAAATTTACGTTATAAATGACGCTCTTATAATTACAATCATAACGAACGTTATAACGCTATACCATTTGACCAAACGTCGACGCTATTTTATAAAATAGCGGGACAAATCAAAAGACTCTCCGTTATAATTTCACATCACCTGACCTAGCGAACATCGTGCAGAACGAACAAACTGAAGGTAGTACTGAAGTAAAGATTTCAATAACATCTAAATTTTTATATTTTGTCTATTTAATATAATTAATTATATTATATAAAATGTTTAATCATGCAAACGGGCATTAAAGCCTAATTGAAATTATAAGAATTATAAGGAAAGAAACAATTTTCATATTCAACAAAAGGCTTAATTTTATATGAAGATCCATGCGCAAGCTATAAAGAGAAGCTCCTTGCGCAAACTATATTACCGAAATTATTTACTAATGTATGGATCTTACAAATAGTGATAGATGTCACTAAGGATATTGAATTAGGATTAATAACTCATTGTGTGGGCATCGTAGGAAATTGGTGATGCATGACTACCAATCCAGAGGTCTGCCTCACCTTGGCCGAGACTTTATATGAGACCCATGGTCACTTATTACGAAGGAAACAGTGACGTATCATGCACATCTGTAGGGGTAGATGTAAAACTTTGTTCCAGTGTGTGCGAGTTGGTAAGCACTACAAAAATCCCCGCATGTGTTAATCAAGAAAGGTTAGCGCGCGACAAAATTATCCGACATCCTGCCGGCCGTGGTGTGATAGAACTTTAAACGCAAAATAGGTCCACAGTAAAGATATATGAACAACAACAACTCATTGTGTTATTCGCTCTAAAACAAATTTAGACTAAAACAATCTGTTATGTAGCAGTTGTATAGAATTACACTGTCAGAGTCACTTACATATCTTCTGCGTTCTAGAGTTTGCAAATTCATGATTTCTCGGACATTATAAAAGAGCAATCTTGTTGGTTGCGTTTTTGCATGTGTGTAAGAGTCTTTAATTGCAACTTGAAATTAAATTATGATATCATTCTGAAGTTGTTAATTTAATTATAAATAAGATTATTGTGATACAATACGACCACAAAATGAAATTTATAAATTGAGCAAGAATGAAATATTAATTGAGCAGAAATTACTTGATTATTCATATTGAAATAATCATTTAAGCGGTGACATTATTTTGTTAGGTGGTGCTGTAGTCAGGTGACAGTTTCTTTTGAAGGGAACCAACTATTACTATTTGATACTTGTACAGCGATAGTTTTCAATATAAATTTTTAAATAAAGAGTAAATCATATTAATTAAATAATAAATGCCCAAAATTTCGTGTTTTAATAAGGTGATTGATTATTGTTAGTATTTCTAATATACAAAGTACCTAAATTTTCAATTTTCACCAATGTTATGCAAAACGATTAAATGATAATATATATTATAGAAACTCATTTAAATTTAAACCAGGAATAGGCGCTTTATTGAAGAAAATCAAATCAAACTACTAAACGTAAACAAAACAACTGACGTATGTATGCCGCATTATCGGTCGTGAATGCGCTTGAAAATAAAACGACAAAATTGTAGTAAACGACGCCCGAATCAAAACAGTTGCTATCAACGGGTACCGCGATCCAGATATTCATCTATAAGCTATCTACAATCCTCGATTCCTATATAACTTCTGAAGTAATGCTTTCGATTTTATTTTACACGCTGATGACGCGTTTTAGTAAGATCTTGCGGCTATTGAGTTGCTATCGATCTACTTAGTTTGAATAAATATTGCGCGCGAGGTTTTTAATATTATTTTGTAATTATACGCGTTGTGTATGCTAATTAATTTTATACGCGTTTTCGTGTTTTTTTTTTAGAATATTGATGACTTTCAATATAATACTAATTGATATAATTGTGTAAAATATTTGGTTTATCAACTTTTAAAGAGATTACTTTTAATTATAATTGATTCAGTGTGACGTTTACTGAGGCATATATTTTTCAAATATTGTTTCATATTTTATTTGCCAACAGTTTTTCTTTTTCTTCATTTTTCTCTCATGGAGAGTTTCCTATTTCCAATGAGATAAAAATGATTATATTCCCAACATTTTTCAAGATCAGTTTTCAAGCCCAATTTAATCTACTGCACAGGGACGTATAAAGATCATTATTTAAAAACAATAATTTAAATAATTCATAATAAATAATAGAAAAATTCCATCAATTTCAACTTGAATTAAATAGGAGAAGACCACATTAATGGTTAGGTGTTTTAAATTTGGGCATAATTCTGGCATACCACCTTCCATATATTAGAAGTCAGAAGCTTTGCTATAAACTGACCATTTACCTTGTACTATTCTAGTAATTTTCTGTTCAGTGAACCAAATATTTAATTATTATTTAATTATTAATTATTTAATTAAATATTTAAATATTTATTTGATTCGTGTAACAGTCGTTTTATATAGTATTGTTGTTGTCGCTGTGTGGCAAGGCTGTTCTTTGCGCGCCATTGCATTTAATAGTTTGCCGTTTTTAGGGTACAAAAATATTTAAATAGTAAATATTACATGTATGCAAATATTTATGTCAAAGCCATATTGAAACACTCCTCAGTGTTGCATTTAGGGAAGATGATTAATCAAACTGAAAGCTCCCACTTTACTCAACATTTAACTCAATAGTTAAAGATTAAATAGAAATATTTGGATCTAATATATATATATGATGTCCGTCATTTTTGGTGTAAAATAAAAATTGTTTTTACAGTTTTACAAATATTATTCCAATTCTTCGAGTAGTTTAAGAGAAATTCCTGAATGTATGATGATAGACAGCTCTCTGAAACCATGTTTATATTCAGATGCGACCAAAATGTGCATTCCATGCGCTAAATAGAACGGAATGTGCAAAATGTTTCAACTCCAAAACCTAGCCCCAAATATACATGTATTGGATTTATCTGGAAAATAAAATTGAGGATGGCAATTGGCTGACGGAATGTTTTTATTTCGTTGAGAGTACCAAAGGGTTTCTCAGCTATATCATAAAACTATTAACAATAGGTTGTTTCAAGTAAATGTTATATATTAATTAAATAAAATACATAACTTTACATAATCTTAAACAACTTTTCAATAAGGATTAATTTTTATATAAATGTATATCTGTAGGGACGTAGATTCTAAATAGAATCTTAATACGTCGTTATGAAGCAAATAATTTTCTCCTAATAAAGCACAAACACAAAAGAAAACAAAACCCAGAACATATTCAAGTGTACAACAAAAGCAGTATTAAATGGAGACGGTATACTCCGGGCGGGGGAAGAAGTACATAAACTGAGGGTGATGTGTAGGTGACCATTCGTCCCGATTTCGCGGGACATGTTCCAAATTTCAAAAACTAACTCCGCTGACACCAGAGTGTCGTGCGGAACTCTAAATGTCCAGAATTTATTAAATAAATTGCGTGAGTACACATTGACTAAATGAAGGGAATGTGTAACCCCTCATTTCATTTTAGGTTTGGATGACCTTTTTTTAGGTCCCATTTCCACATTTAAAAAATAATAATCACCTTCCTAGATCATGTCGGGCCATACATAACCTACATTTAATATTATGAGCAAATCTATCATCAGATTGTACGCTGCCAGAATCCTATATCCTTCTACTTAACTTAAAGTGTAACTTTAACAGATTTGATTCCAATCGTTTTACTCTACGAATAGCAACTTTTAATTGCGCTGTGATCATCATCATCTGCAGTTTACGCATCAGATATAACGTAAATACAGTCGATAACAAATCTTCGACAGAATTGGATTTTCAACATTTGATTCCAAATATCCATTTCTTATATTCGACGATATCTTTTTTCCCCAATGTGACTCCGCCCTACATATTTTCTAATACACTTTCAATATCAGGCATACATATGTACATTATTTCTATAATTTAGCTATATTGGATAATATACTGACTGTTTTTCTTTGCACAGTCTTTCACGTAGGTTTCCTTTGCCTTTCAAAGTTGATCAGTTATTTCTCGCGAATCAAATTTATGTCGAACAGTACGGGATATTTTAAATTAGTTCAGATGTTTAATAAGAGCATTGTTAATTGAAAACAATTTTAAAATTAGAGGCCCTGCCCATAATCGTGGCAGACTAAGAAGAACGCGTTGGGTTGTTGGTGGCATCGATCGGCTTACCAAACAAACTTTTTTAAAA
>WYDF02254163.1:0-20182 GCA_009867245.2 Adranes taylori
TTGCCATTTTACGATATTGAATTTAATACAGTGTGTTCTTCTTAAATTATTTAAAATTACATAAGTTCCTCAACAGGTAGACCTGGCCTAGGATCATCGCTGAGATTTGTGCGTTCACGTTTGAACTCGGAGTACCAGCGAGAGATTGTTTTATTACGAAAAATAGTAGCCAACTAGGCAGGACATTGTTGTTGCGATAAACTTCTTCGAAAGTTGTATAAAATTATTGCTCGGAAATGCATGACTTTAAAAATTCACTGTGACTAAACCACTTGTTGTATTTTGACGAAATTTTCAACAGGTTTCAATATCATTTTGAGATTATTTCTGGAACCATTATTTTGTTACTTGCGCCCTCTGTGTGGCTATATGTAAAATTAAAATGACATTCCTTGTAATTGGAATAGATTTAACTATTTCTGCATGGAAGATGTTTGTAATATATTTGAAAGATACTTTGTTTGTCATCCAAATGGACTTGTTCCATCCTATGCCCGATTTAATTTTTGGAATTACTATTTATTGTTGATGTTATCATCGGCGCTAAGTATGAGTCAAAAACTTCTTTTATTGTTGACCGAATTTATATAAATCATTGATGATTCTGTCTTAACAAGAAAATGTTTTTCTTTTCAGAATTGGTACCCCCTCCACCACTCCCGTTTTTGTAAATAGAAAAAATTGATTTTCCTCATCAAAAAAATTAATTTTAATTATAATATTACATTTTTAATAGTTTTTATGTCACATATAGATTCTGCAATTTTAATCAAGGTACAAGACCTACAAAATAATACCAAATACGAAATAAATTCCAAAGTGTATAAACTAGCATGAAGGTCAATTAAACTATCTCTTAACGTTTTTATTTATTTAAGGCGTTTTCATTGGTTATTTTTTAATTCCATCAAGTTTGCAATTAATAAATAAATGAATAAAAACATTCGGAATAAAAAGAATAATCTGCGCAACCATTTTACTCTTGATGAGAGCTGGTTTTACGTGTTTATAAAATCAACTAGTTCGAAATTATATTTTACATTTTTATTCTAATCGTATGTATATGTATTATATAGATTGATAGAGCCAGTCATGCCAAGTTAAAATAGATTTTTGTTGAGCGTTGAATAAACATATAGCATTAAATTCGTAATAAATAAACGTCATTAAATCTTAAGAATCAGCAGGAAGCCATTTTGGAGAGAAGGTTTTCCATTTGCATGTATCCAGACACAACGAGTATATATGCATACTTAACATTCACAAATAGGCGCCGGGATGTTGCAAAACCCCAAAAGATAAAACTTTTTAAAAATGTTTTCACTATGTTTAGTTAGTGATTAAGACACCTTGGAAGTATACCATGTTTATAATATCTTATGATGGTTCCGTGGAGATGGTTTGTTTGTATATCGAGGTTTAGGAATGCGTTTAGGCAAACCTCATGCCGGCTTACGTGCATCGATTGCATGAAGTACTGCGGGTCTCACCCCAGCCGAGTCATACCCCCTAAAACATTTCCTCTACCAAGCTCATGGTACCACATATACATTTCATCGGGGGAGTGGACTCGTTTACAAATAGCACGATTTTTTTTCTAAGTTTTCATAAGCGGTACTGCTTATGGTGCCTCTTACTGGAAGGTTGATGAGAGCATTCTACTTATCTGTCTACTTTCTCTTTCTTTTTCTTTCATCACCTCATTGTATACTTCCAAAGCATACCGGAAATCCTTATTCCGTAGTATGAATTCGCCTAGCTTTTCGGGGAATATTTAATCCATTTCTTCACGTTGCCTCGACCATGTCACGCAGTATATCAAATTGTGCTCAGCGTCTTCTTCGCCGTTTCCACCTGCCTCGCACCGTGGGCTCTCTTTCTTTCGGATGCCATGAAAGTACTTTGTGTAGCGTGCTGTAATACTTATGGTGCCTCTTACTGAAAGGTTGATGAGAGCATTCTACTTATCTGTCTACTTTCTCTTTCTTTTTCTTTCATCACCTCATTGTTTGCTTCCAACGCATACAGGAAATCCTTATTCCGTAGCATGAATTCGCCTAGCTTTTCGGGGAATACTTTTTCCATTTCTTCACGTTACCTCGACAATGTCACGCAGTATATCAAAGTGTGCTCAGCGTCTTCCTCGCCGTTTCCACCTGCCTCGCACCGTGGGCTCTCTTTCTTTCGGATGCCATGCAAGTACTTTGTGTAGCGTCCGTGTCCAGTTAACATTTGCGTCGTGTAATAATTTAATTCCCCATACGGATGTTCAACCCATTTCTTTATGGTCGAGATTATTTTATGTGTCCAACGCCTTTTTGTGGCTGCATCCCACTTCCGTTGCCACTCGGCAACGGAAGTGGGATGGTCTACTGTCCATCGTGACACCAAGGAATTTAGCATTAGTGACCCACTTCAGTTGTTCTTGTCCTACCATAATTGATATCTGGTTTGTAGATCGTCTGATTATCAGAATTATCTTGGTCTTTTGTATAGCCAATTCCAGCCTGTTATATTGATTCTTGTTAGCGCAACATTGAGTTTATATTAATTTCTTCAGCAGTCTTGCCAATAATTATCAATTCTATTAAATAATGCATAGTCAAAGGCCAAATTGCAATACATACATCTTTAAAAGAACATAGCGATAATAATTTTCTTGCGATACTTCAATAAGATTCATATATAGTTAGCGCTATCTTAATGATGATTTATTACATTAATTAGAATTATCTATTAAGAATAAAGTTAAAACAACTTAAGGTATTTGAATTTTACGATCATTTGATTTATAATAAAAAATAAATATCTACTCACATTTGTATTTCTGCCATAAAATTTTGACTTATAAAATTTTGTACCATTCTTAACTGTCAAGTTCTCTACTGAATATGCCCTTTTATATTTTTGGTCGATTGTGATGCCCTTTCGCGAGTAATATTTAGCGAAGAAAATTTGTTATGTCTCACTCTTGCTTATTTTAAAGTCTATTACATAAATTACTTTTTCAATTATTATATAATTATTTCTTATAACAAATTGTACTTTTCCAAATTAATTTTGTTTATCAAATAAATTTAATTTATGCTGTTTTTTTATAAATTTCTATTAAACAAATATTTTCTTTTGTTACAGATATTTGTGGCCAGTCAACTGAGTCTCTATCCTACACCAACCAGTCTATCCCTAAACATGTGCCTTCGATGAGAAATACATCACAAAATTGCTAGTGATTGAATCTCTCTACGAAATATTATAAAAATAAGTTTTGTTAATTTTAATAAACGATCTTGTTAATAACAAATTTAAAAAGTTTCTAGTCATTGTTAAGTTAGTTAGTATGTAAATAAATATTATAATGTATTTTGTATATATAGATATATTTTTTATATTAATTTTTAGATATTTTACACAAAGTACAACATTATTGATACAAAAAATAGCATTTTTTACAAGAAAGATAAACTATATTGCTATTTGCTTTTTAAAAATGTTACTCAAATGTGTTTTTTCATAATTGTTAATTAAATTTTTGACATTCCTATTTTTATATAAACATTTCGACTAAGTTTTGATAATCTGTTAAATATTACTATTTAAAATTTGATATCTTTTAGCTCTAAATAAGTTCGAATCATTTTCTATAGGATCGTAAAATTCATTTAATTTAAATTTATATACTGTTTAAATTAAAATAGAAATTTTAATTTATTAAAAAATTAACAACGTACTTTCTATTGAAAACGTGTATGAGAATTTATTCAGTAACTGATCTAAGGAGCAATTTTATTAAATTAAAATTTTTCCGCAGTCATATATAGGATTTTTAATTTCCCCAAAAAATATAAGTAAATTTTAGAGATTAATTATTAAGATATTAAATATACAAACAATAAATTATTTCACAAGAAGGAAAGACAATATAATTAATTCCCAAAAAATACAAAATTACAAAGAATTTTGTAAAGAATTAATCCAAAATAGAATTTTGTAACGTATGTAGATAAACCGTTTAGAGCATTTTTACAAACCATTTGAAATTTATTTATTAGTGATATAAGAAACAATGGAGATAGAGAAATTTTATTTAAAATAAATTTCAAATGCTTTAGTAAAATGGTTTAAATGGTATGTCTGGATATGATATAGAATTTTATATATTCCATACCATATCCAGACATACCATTTAAAGCATGCCATACCATTTTATACAAGAATTTATCCGAAAACGCCTCAAAAAAATCTGTATGGGGGGCAAAGGTCTAAAAAATAAATTATTGTACAATAATTTGAAAAGAAAAAAAAAATATTTGGTCATGAGTGTAAAATTACAACGAATTTTGCAAAAAAACAGCCCGGTACTCCTTTACCATTTGTCGCGGTTTTTTTTTATCCGTAACAGTATAGTAGAGTTAGTTCTTCTTTAATAAGAAATCATAATAAATTACTGCTTAAACTCAAATTTTAATTATTGCTTAATTACATATTTAGTAATCAATTCAAATTTACTGCATAAACCAACCCCACTCTACTGTCACGGACACAAATAACCGCGACAATATTTAAGCTTAGGAGTGACATTTGTACACATAAATTACGTTTAGCGAAATTAATGCTATTGTAATATTTATAATTCGATTCGACGTTGCCACATTAAAAAAAATATTAAAGACACTTCTAAGTTCTAGTAAAATAACGTAAATAATAATTTCGACAAGAAAGTACATTTTTAAAAATTTTAATTAATTAAAATATGCAACTTGATCAATTTCACTCTAAATTTTAAAATATTTCAGATCTATAAAAATTACCAAATTAATGTGTCTACTTACGATTCTATCTTTTTAGTTTTATATAAAGATCTCAACACAAAAAAACCAAGAACTGATAAATAGGAGGGGCCTGATGTATTTACATTTTACTAAATTACAGAAACCCCCCTTTTGTTAAAATATTTGCTAAGAAACAAAGCTCATTTTTTATATATTATTGTATAAGACTTAGATATATTAAGATTTATTTTTCTGATGTTCCCCTTTTAATGTTAATTTTACCAAAATTTAAGAACAATGATTTTGGTTTCGACGTACTTACATTATTTTTTGTATATAAAAATTGAATTGAAATATAAGAAATATTTTTAAAACAATTTAAGCAATTTGTTTTATTTCAATATTATACAGGGCGTCTACTTTCTAATACAGACAGTATTGCTAACTCCTAAAGTAGAAGAAACTTTTAGTTAGAGAAACTTTTAAATAAGGAAAATATAGATAATTAAAAAACAAACAAATAACAATGAACAACATTCAAAATTTCGGAGCCGTATCGGAAATATTTCCTAATGTTCTGAAAGTTAATCTAGTATTCTTATTTCCGATATTATTAAAAAAACTGTAATTTTTGCTGCATAAGTATCACACTTACTGTCTAGACTCAGTTGATATCGTCTAGATATCACTTGCGTCTAGACACCAACAACATTAGCTTTTTTAAATACCGACTTGGATTTTTTTATTGAATTGTTTCAAAATTGTGTTCGAAATACATTGTTGTTTCCAGAGCCAGACCTGCATTGATTAAGTCCTCGATTAGGCCAAGAGTTGGTCCAGTTGAAATATATTACGTTTAGCCGAATATAAAACCATCTACATAATTTTCGGAAAGGTTTACATTTTTTTGTCAATCCTAGCTTCCTAGAAATTAATTAGGTTATTTTGATTAAAATGTTGACGTTTTTATTTTATCATGCTAAACTAAATATGTATATTGCAACTGGAACCAATCGAGTCAGATCCGGCTCTAAAAATAATAACCATGTTGACATCAACAAAAACTATTACAATTGAATTTTACTCATACAGAGTTGTATCAAGAACATAATTTTGAAACGATTCGATAAGATAAAATCCAGGTCCGTATTTAACAAAAGTTAATGGTGTCTACTCAGGTAAGAAACGTTGTATTACATATGTGTTGACGATATACTTATGTTAATTATGCAACACAAAATTACTCAAGTTTTTTCATGTTATCGGAATTAAGAATGCTAGCATAAATTTTAGAAAATCATAAAATTCTATTTTTTGTAAATACTTTAAATATGGCTCTGATAATAATTTGAAAGCTGATGTTTGATATTTGCTTATATTTTAATAATCTACATTTTTCTCCATTGAAACGTTTCCCTATGTCATCTAGTTTAGTAGATAGCAATAGTGTGTCTATTAGAATGTACACACCCTGTATATCGTATATTATATTAGAAATTTAGGATTATTATTGCCAATAGGATTGTTACATGGATCAAAACTAATGCACATGAATATCTTGTATTTAGAACAGGTATTTCCAAACTTCTTTTGTCTATGCCCTTCTTTCAAGATGCGCTAAATCATGTGGTCCTACGTTTGAAATGCACTTAAGAAGATTGGAATGTTCTAAGTTTTTAAGCATTTTTCTGCGGCTGTCTAAATTTATTTTCTGACCCTTTAGGGCATTGGAAACCTCTGATTTAGTATATCTATGCCAGTGTTTGGTGCCATGGAAAACAATCAAGAAAAGCACTTGCTATTTTTTATTGTAGGTGACGTTACAATGCTGTTATAAAATTCGGTACCATATCCAGACATACCGTTTAAAGCGTTTTTACAAAACCAATTGATATTTATTTAGTAGTGATATAAGAAAGCAACTGATATACCGTTTAGAGGATTTTTAAAAAACGATATATTTATTTATTTTTTGTAAAAATGTATTAAACGGTATGCCTGGATATGGTATAACATTTTGTATATTTTATACCATATGCAGACATACAGTTTAAAAAGATGTTGTTTGAAAATGCTTTGAACGGTATATCTGGATATGGTATAGAATTTTATATATTCTATACCAAATTCGGACGTACCGTTTAAAACATTTTTGCAAAACTATTTGAAATCGATTTGTTATAGTTATAAGAAAGATAGTGATACAAGCATTTTATAACAACAGAGAAATTGAAATGTTGCTACGTGAAATTGTAACTTGTGCGGTATCCTCCACCAGTACAATTGATCGTACAACGAAAAGGCGTAGAATCCAAACACCGAATGAGGTAAAAAAATGAAGCCAAGGATTTCGTTAGACAAAAAATGCTATTGTTCCCAGTCGAGTTGCTACGTGGATCAGAACTAACGCACGTGAATATCTAGTGTATGGTTTTCCAAACTTCTTTTACCTATGGCTCTATTTTGAAGACCCGCTAAATCATGTGGCTCTACGTTTGAAACGCACTTAATAAAATTGGAATGTTCTTAAGTCTTCAAGAATTTTTTCATGGCTCCGTATACTTATTTGCTGGCCCTTTTGGGGGTTGGGAACCCCTGATTTAGTATATCTATATCAGTGTTTGAAGTCAGGGAAAACGATTGAGGAAATCATTTGCTATTTTTTTTTATTTAAAGCTGACGTTGTAATGCAGTTATATAGAATTCTATACCATATCCAGACATACCGTTTAGAATATTTAAACAAAACCATTAAAATTTGTTTATTAGAGATATAAGAAACAATATACGGTGGAAACTTGATACAGCTGTTATAAAGAATTTTATACCATCTCCAGACATACCGTTTAGAATATTTATACAAAACCATTAAAATTTATTTATTAGAGATATAAGAAACAATATACAGTGGAAACTCGATATAACTTGATATAGCAGTTATATAGAATTCTATACCATATCCAGACATACCGTTTAGAATATTTATACAAAACCATTAAAATTTATTTATTAGAGATATGAGAAACAATACACAGTGAAAACTCGATATAACTTGATATAGCTGTTATATAGAATTCTATACCATATCCAGACATACCGTTTAGAATATTTATATAAAACCATTAAAATTTATTTATTAGAGATATAAGAAACAATATACAGTGGAAAACGATATAACTTGATATAGCTGTTATATATAATTCTATACCATATCCAGACATACCGTTTAGAAGATTTATACAAAACCATTAAAATTTATTTATTAGAGATATAAGAAACAATGTACAGTGGAAACTCGATATAGCTTGATATATATATATATATATATATATAGAATTATATACCATATCCAGACATACCGTTTAGATTATTTATACAAAACCATTAAAATTTATTTATTAGAGATATAAGAAACAATATACAGTGGAAAATCGATATAACTTGATATAGCTGTTATATATAATTCTATACCATATCCACACATACCGTTTAGAATATTTATACAAAACCATTAAAATTTATTTATTAGAGATATAAGAAACAATGTACAGTGGAAACTCGATATAGCTATTATATAGAATTATATACCATATCCAGACATACCGTTTAGAATATTTATACAAAACCATTAAAATTTATTTATTAGAGATATGAGAAACAATACACAGTGAAAACTCGATATAACTTGATATAGCTGTTATATAGAATTCTATACCATATCCAGACATACCGTTTAGAATATTTATATAAAACCATTAAAATTTATTTATTAGAGATATAAGAAACAATATACAGTGGAAAACGATATAACTTGATATAGCTGTTATATACAATTCTATACCATATCCAGAAATACCTTGTAGAATATTTATAAAAACGATTAAAATTTATTTATTAGAGATATAAGAAACAATATACAGTGGAAACTCGATATAACTTGTCAATGCAGGCGAGGGGGCATCTTCAGATCATACGTCACTATACGCCCGTTGAAGAGAGTCGTCAATGTTTGCTTTTGAACTTTCTGGTTCCGGTGACACTGGTTTGAAAAAATTTCTATCAATTACTTCTTGGATTTTTGAAGTTTGTTGTTACTTAATTATTAACTATCTAAAACTGCGGAAGTGCGTGTAATATTATCGCATTTATCGCTATCTGCCGGTAAATGATATTACATGGTCAAGATGCGATCTAACTATTGATAATTTTATTTTTGGGAGTATTGATTCCTCTTCTTCGCTATCTTTGCTTTCATTTTTACTATCATTGATCAACACTTTATCTGCTATTTCACTTTCAGTCATAATGCGATACCCAGGACTAGCTTAATTTGTTTCTAATTATTCAAACACATCTTCCTCGGCTACTTCTTGTCCAACATTTTTTTGCATAATCCTACAGAAATCAGAAATTTCTACTCCCTCTAAATCAATTTCTGCCTCTTGGTCATCAAACAAACTCTTTCAATCACTTTCTAAAGTTTGGGTAATTACTTCTTTCTAAGCAGCTGCGAAATTAAAAATCGTTGAGTTTACATTACAACTTCTCAAATTTTCTAAGTTATGTAACAGGGATATTGAAATGTTGGATTGGGTGGGAGGTTTACATCCGATTCTCTCGCCGTGCTTATGTATGGCCACGTCAGCTGGTAGGAAGCCGAATACTTTTCGGCCCACCAATATTTACTGATTAACTTGTGAGTAATATCAATCCTTAACCAGTAAAGTTGATTTTCAACCTAAGGCGTAGAGTCCAGAGACCAAAAAAAATTAGCCCAAAAGTTTCATTGGACAACAAAATACTATTTCTCTTTGTTATAAATCATTTCCATTGGAGGAAGGAAATCCCTTCTGACTTCCCAAAATATGCCCTGATGTAGTTCGCAGACCATGTGGAAATATGTGTTTCATGACATGGTACTGGGTCCTGTTGCATTGTCCTACGCTGTTTATATCACCAATTCATGAATACACTTTTTAGTTACTCACGACATATCGCCGGATTTATCTTAATGCCAAGGTCTAAAATTAGTAGCAGAGAGCAAACATTGACCTTTAGGGCTGTCTAAAACATTATACAATCTGTTTTCTGCTTATTGGTGGTCTTCAAGTGTGTAATTTTTATTTTGGAATTGTTGCTGATCAGAAGAGACAATATTTGAAATTTTAATTCTCAATAGTATTCAAGGCAAAGATCAGAAGTGAAGAAGTTATCTTCCTCCTCAGATCCATAGCAGTCATCATGCGCCCAGTTTCGACATTGAATGCATCTTATCCATCTCTCTCTTTCTCTATAAATGGAGAAAAGATCGTTGCAGAAAATGCAGTTGGTATCTGCTGGATCAGTATTTCCTTCATCAGATGAAGAATCAGTTTCAGATTTGGCTTACGTATATTTGAAACAAGCTTCCTTTTGGTGCGTGCCCTCGATGAAGAGTCTTCTTGAAATAACTTCCTCTTTTTCTCTGCCTTCTTCGCTTCTACTATTTTTTTTTTCTGTTTCTAGTAAAATTTCTAACTCTAGATTATATGAAGATGACGTTAGAATTGCGGTTCTTTCCTTTCCTCTTGTCGTTAGTCGCCGATTTTTTTTCTTTGGCGGTGTTGTGGTGGCATCAACTGTTTTGGTGACACCCGAAAAAGTGACGGTTCTAACCAGAAGAACTGAAGGTTGAGCAACAAGGTTCATCTTATACATTTTTTAATGGTAGTATGTTTGCAGCAGAATCTTTAGCTGTAACAGGGGCCTTATCTGTAGCTGGAGGTTTGGCTGTAGTAGGTGCGTTAGATGTAGTGGGAACTTGAACAGCTTCATCTATATCAGGAATCTCAGCTGAAACATTGGTAGCTTCCAAAGCACTAGATAGTTCAGCTGCCTCTACAGATATTGTTCTATTAGTTGTCTCTAATGGAGAAAATATATGTTTCAGAGAAATGTTCCTATCTAGTGGGTAAATACCTGTCAGCTTAAATGCTTTAATAGCAGTTTGAAGGTTTCATGAAAGCAGATACAAAAACCTTCGCAACTTGATGAATGGTAACTGCTCGTTCTGGATGCAAGGTAAGCCATTTCCATACTTCTTGTTGATAATAGGTACTCAAAGGAGCCGTAAATGTCACCTCGAGGGGTTGCATCCGATGGGTGCAATGTGGTGGGAGACACAGCAATATGACATTATTTGCTCGAGTTAAGTTGATTAATTCAATGCGATCTTTTCTCCATTTCGTATGTGTTGCATGACCGTCGAGCATCAACAGCACCGGTTTATTTGCAGTAGAACCGGAAAACTTAACAAACTTCTTAAACCAGGCAATAAATGTATGAGTTGGCATCCAGCCACTTTCATGGTAATAAGTGAAGGAATCTGGAGGATTTCTCTCGTCCAATAAAAGAAGATTTTCTCTCTTACGTGGAAAATAAACATAGCGGGCATAAACTTTTATAGCAGGGTGCACCGGATGACATAGTCGTTTGAAATTTGGGTTGGCTATATTGACCATGTCGTGCCATCACCCCTTACACACCCTTAATATTGTTACTCGTTGTTAATTCATAGGCCAATCTACTTTCTAATGTTAATATATGATTTACCAATTCTTTTTCTCGTTCTGCAGTAAACACTGTACGATAGCGTCCCATACTTTTAACAGAAGAATCGCTTGCTGATAATTGCTCCTTTTTTACCCTGTTCTGTGTTCTGTGTTCTCTAGCCCCTCCTCATAGTTTCTTGCCTCCAAGCCTGACGGTTCGTCTTACTTTTACATGTTCGAGGCATCCTTTAATAGAAAATACCAATGATTAGAAACTAGAAGTACTTCTCATTATTTAAGCATAACATTTGTTCAACATCGATATGGCATAATACTACAATGGAAGGTTTTTTTAATACAGCACCTAATGGAAATAATAGTGGGTATAAGCGGGTACTACCCGGTTCCGTCCCATCTGAGCTTCCCAGTTTCACCCCACATGTATAGGTTAAAACAAAGCCATACACAATAATGAAGGAAGTTAAAACTATGAATTTAATGTAAAGATCGTTCTTAAAATAAGTATAATATACTGTAATACTAACCTTATCAATCACAGGTATGGTTCTCGTATAATAAACGTTCAAACTTGCACTAACCTTAAACTTGGAATGCGTAATTTCGGATAAACAGTCAATGAATGAACAGCAACGCTCATAATGTGATATCGGGCTGACTGCTTCTCCTCTTTTGAATACAGAACAAGATTCACGTGGCAGTAGCAATAAGAGAAGTAGTGGGGTATCCGTAATGTCCCGATCTCCCGGTTTTGCCCCCCCCCCCCCCCCGCCACATTTATTTTCTTGACTCTAGATATCTAAGACCATTCTTTTTGTTCTTCAATAAGACGTCACTGGTGAACATTGTGAAGAGCCATATCTTTATTACAATAATGGCCCGATCACAATAATGTGAAACTAGTTGGTTTTGCACAAATAGAATCACAAAGTTTTTTAAAACAATCATTATTATATACTTTTCCGCTAATGGATCTACTCGTAGCGTTTAGAGGATTTATGTAGACTGAAACCAAACGAGATACATTTGGATCCCAATTGATGTGAAAGTAGACCTCCATCGAATGAAATTAAATATTGTGGGCTAGGAAGTGTGCGGAATACAGCTTTGACATAAGTCTCGTCTTTCATCATGGGCCAAGTATTTGTGCCGCACGTGTTAGCTACATCTCTCAAAGACATGCTTCGTTGGTTTAATAATTGTGATCACCATCTTCTGATCCAGTTTTGTGATTGTTTTGCTTGTCTGCTTTCTGGAAATAGTTATAAAATTACGCTATAAATCTGGATCACCCGTCTTGCGAGCTATTTACATCGTTTTTGCTATAAAGTGTAAATGTGGACTTTACAGACACTAGACTCTTTTTCACGAACCAATAGAGTAATTTACTTGCTTAATTGATGCCTAACAATTGTGTTTCAACATTAATTGGCTCATCATTATTAGCTCATCATAATTGGATGTTTTAGGCCTGTACGTAGCTACATACCAGATTTACAGAAGAATGACCGATTCCTTCTCTATATAGAGACTGTTGCAGATATGATTTTCCTCTATTGATTGGTGAAAAATAATCTATTCTTTGAAGTTTATAAATTCACATGCGCAAGTCTTTCACAATACTAAAATTACAGATCATTACAAAAAATTACGAAAAACATTATACAAAATTATTGAACGTTTAGGGTAACCTTACGAGATGTCTATTAGTTTTTCTTCTCTCCTATTGCCGACTTGTGATCGGTTAAGTGGCGCGTGTCCCGGGTCTTAGAACTTGTGTAGTAGTTCCGCACCGAATTCAAACACCTGCCGTCACTGCTTCTGTGTGATGTGTATGTGTGTGTTTATTAGTGCAACCAAATGAAACGTGAATTAACTATGAAACACAGCCAGACTGATAGCCAGAGAATTATGTTGCATTTAGAATAAGTTTATGCTAATTCAAATGTGTATTAGCGAGGTTATGTGTTTCAGACCGTTGACTTTTGGACATTTAATTTGACTGACTAATTAAATTATTGCAAGGTCGGTTGGAATTATATATCAATTATCAGTTGGGATAGCTCAAACAACCAATAGCTCAAATAAGATACAAAGACCTATTCTACCCTATTCATATTTGTGAAATTACATATTTTCTGCATGTCATAATTCGGCATTCCAATAAAAATTCCAATGACAATAGGAAATTCAAGAACTAGACCTAGATACTAGAAGTAGAATCAATTTTCCAGTGTAATAAAACTAAATAAATTTTGACACGCTATAAAGTGTACAATAATTTTATACATTATCTGTACTGTAGTATTTTCTGTTATAATTATTGTTGTACTATACTAATGCAATTTGTACTAAAATAACACAATTTTGGGTTCTTAATTGTCACTTGGCCTGTAGGATACAAAATTCCAAATCTAAAATATTGACCACAGTGACGTCATCATGTTCCAAGATTTCTATCTACTTATTATATTTTTATTCAATTTTTTCTATATTAATTATTCGGTTTTTACATTCTTAAAAATTTTAATTGATATAAAAATTAAAAATTACTATACTACTTTCTATTGTAATATACTTTGTAATATAACAAATGATTATATTTTATTCAATTTTTTCTATATTAATTGTTTTGTTTTAACAAAATTGTTTAAACATTTTAATTGATATAAATTTAGAAAAAAAAATTATAACCAATTTTCCAATCTAAGAAAATTAAATAAATTTTAATCCGCTATAAAGTGTACTAGAATTTTAGACTTATATTGTACTATACCACTTCTTACTATAATAAACTTTTACTCTACTAATGCAATTTCCAAGACATTCTAACAAATGATTATCTTCTTATTAAACCTTTACTTTATTCATTTTTCTGTTGTAACAAAATTATTTAAATATTTTAATTGATACGAATATCAGAAAAAAAAATTAGAACTAATTTTCCAGTGTAAGAAAAGTAAATAAATTTTGAGCCGCTATAAAGTACTACAATATACTACTTTCTACTATAATAACCTTAGCACTATAGTAATGCAATTTCTAAGTCTTTCTAACAAATTATTATATTTTTATTCAATTGTTACTAAATTAATTCTTCTGTTTTAAAAAAATTATTTAAACATTATAATTGAGATAAATTTAGAAAACAAATTTGTAATTAATTCTCCAATTTAAGAAAACTAAATAAATTTTGACCCGAGATAAAATGTACTAGAATTTTAGACCTATATTGCACTATACCACTTTCTACTATAATATACTTGGTACTATACTAAAGCAGTTTCCAAGTCTGTCTAAATTTGTTAGACAGACTTGGAAATATTTTTATTAAATTTTTTTAGTATTCACTTTTCTATTTTAACCAAATTATTTAAACATTTTAATTGATACAAATTTAGAAAAATAAATTGTAATCAATTCCCCTATTTAAGAAAACTAAATAAATTTGACCTGCTATAAAGTTTAGTATAATTTTAAACTTATACTGTACTATACGACTTATACTGTACTATACTTCTATCTACTATAATACACTTTGTACTATACAAATGTAATTTCCAAGTCTCTCTAACAAGTGATTATATTTTTATTCAATTTTTTCTATATTAATTTTTCTGTTTTAACAAAATTATTTAAACCTTTTAATCGATATAAATTTAGAAAAAAAAAATTAGAACCAATTTTCCAGTGTAACAAAACTAAATAAATTTTTAGCCGCTATAAAATGTACTACTATATACTACTTTCTGCTATAATAACCTTTGCACTATACAAATGCAATTTCTAAGTCTTTCTAACAAATGCTTATACTTTTATTCAATTTTTTCTATATTATTTTTTTTGTTTTAACAAAATTCTTAAAAGTTTAGTATAATTTTAGACTTATACTATACGACTTCTACTGTACTATAGTACTTTCTACTATAATAAAGTTTGTACTATTCGAATATAATTTCCAAGTCTCTCTAACAAATGATTATATTTTTATTACATTTTTTCTATATTAATTTTTCTATTTTAGTAAAATTATTTTAGTTTTAATCGATCAAATTTAGAGAAAAAAAAATTTATAACTAATTTTCCAGTTTAAGAAACTTAATAAATTTTTACCCGATATAAAGTTTACTATAATGTTAGGCTTATACTGTACTATACTACTTTCTACTGTAATAAACTTTGTATTATATTAATACAATTTTCTAGGCTTTTTAACAAATGATTATATTTTTAATCAGTTTTTTCTATATTAATTTTCTGTTTTAAGAAAATTATTTAAACATTTTAATTGATATAAATTTAGAAAAAAAATAATAACCAATTTTCCAATCTTAGAAAGCTATATAAATTTTGAGTGCACTACAATAAACTACTTTCTACTATAATAATTTCGCACTATACTAATGCAATTTCCTGCTATAAAGTTTATTATAATTTTAGATTTATACTGTACTATACTACTTTCTACTATAATACACTTTGTACTATACTAATGTAATTTCCAAGTCTCTCTAACAAGGGATTATATATTTATTCAATTTTTTCTATATTAATTTTTCTGTGTTAACAAATTTATTTAAACTTTTTAATCGATATAGATTTAGAGAAAAAATACATTAATTTTAAACCGCTATAAAGTTTACTATAATTTTAGACTTATACTGTACTATACTACTTTCTACTCTAATAAACTTTGTACTTTATGAATGCAATTTCGAAGTCTTACGAACAAATGATTATACTTTTATTCAATTTTTTCTATATTAATTATATGTTTTAACAAAATTATTTAACCATCTTAATTGATATAAATTTAGAAAAGATTTAGATTTAAATTTAGAGAAAAATTAAATAAATTTTAACCCGCTATAAAGTTTACTATAATTTTAGGCTTATACTGTACTATACTATTTTCTACTGTAATAAATTGTGTACTAATATTAATGTAATTTCCAAGTCTTTTTAACAAGTGATTATATTTTTATTCAGTTTTTTCTATATTAATTTTCTGTTTTAACAAAATTATTTAGATATTTTAATTGATATAAGTTTAGAGAAAAAAAAAATTATAACCGATTTTCCAGTTTAAGATAATTAAATAAGTTTGACCCGCTATAAAGTTTAGTATAATTTTCGAATTAACTGTACTGTACTACTTTATTCTGTAATAAACTTTGTACTATAATAATGCAATTTGTGCTACTATAACACCATTACCCTTTTTAATCGTTACTTGGTCTATAAGACACAGAACTTCTAAATCTAAAATATTGGCCATAGTGAAGTCATCAAGTTCAAAGCCTTTTTAACAAATTATTATATTTTTAACACAATTTTCTATACATTTTATTTGATATAAATTTATAAAACAAGATATATGACCAATTTTCCAGTGTAAGAAAACTAAATAAATTTTAATGGAGTAAATTATGAATTTAATAGTTCTTATTACTTGTGGCTTGAAAAAATGTTTACCCCATCCGGGACTCGAACTCGGACCGGTCGATTGCTCTTCCAATTGAGCTAATGGGCACTTCTTCGAGCGCAAATAATTTTTAATATGTATTTGTTTTCCGTATCTATTAAGATAGGCAACTTATACATCAGGATTTGTTTTGGCCACCTGTTTTCTAACGTCGATCGATTCATTCGTCATCGGGTAGATGGAGCCTCCTGAATGTTTTTTTAACTGAATATTTCGTGGTTAAACCTCCAGGCTGGCATTATTTAATGGAGTAAATTATAAATTAATATTTCTTATTACTTGTGTCCCGAAATTTTGTTTAGCCAGTCTATGTAATATGTATTTGTTTTTCGTATCTATTAAGATAGGCAACTTATATATCAGGATTTATTTAAATAAATTTAGATATTGAATTACATCAAATATTCAATTAAATAAATTTTGACCCGCTCTAAAGAGTATTATAATTTTAGACTATATACTGTACTATATTACTCTATACTGTAATAAACTTTGTAAATCTATAATACTGAGCATAGTGACGTCATCAAGTTCCATATCTTTCTACCTAATTATTACGCATTTATTCAATTTCGCTACAATAATTTTCTTGTATTAACAAAATTCTTTAAACATTTTAATTAATATCAATTTTAAAAAAAACTAATAATAAATTTCACTTACCCCGATGAAATCTCTATAGTCAAAACCGATATCAATAAGTATAGATGTTCTGTAAACAAAAAATTATTGATATAAAATTGTTGTAAATCATAATAATAATTAATATTATTAATTATGAATTATATTGTTAATTTAATTCTAATTTAAATAAAATTTCAATGAAATCAGCGATCCTAAATAATTTAATTGTTATTTCGTAAATAATAACTTAGTGGCTACTCAGAAGAAATGTAGATTCAAACTTTCTTGATACATGTATATAAAATTTTCTACGCAATCCAGCACACCTTTAGTTTTGAAAAAGTGCACCTGCCTTTGTTGGTTTTGTAAAACAATCAGATCGTACTCGCGTTTAGTTTAACAACCCCACAAGTTTCGTATTATTTCTCTCGCCTTATACAGTGGAAGAACTATTTTTAAATTTCACATTAAATATGTCAATGGATTGATTGTTGTTGTATACTATATATATTTTCAAATATATGAAAATAATTTTCTTTTGATGACGACATATTTTTTGTTTAGCATGTTTTAAAATAAAATCTTCGAGTTTAACTTTATAGTGCCACATTTTTATGACAAGTAGGAACGTATATCTTGAAGTAATGAAGTCATTACTCGTCCGAATATATTACTAACCTAGGTATAGGTCAGAGTTTTGTCCTAGGGCCATTATTATTTTCTTATTTATATATTGTGTTTTGCAACGTTATTCTTCTATAATTTTCTACTTCCCCTTTCTTTTCTCTTTTCTACCTCCCCCTTTTGGCATATTTATTCATGCTTCATTTCTAATACCGTCTGTACCCGATGCTTTTTTGTTTGCTTTTACTTTTCTCATTTGTTTTTGTACTACTACTGTTATTTTTTCATTGATTTCCTCTATAATTATTTTTGTGTATTTTCTGGTTTCCGTACCTGCTAACTTTTCCATAAAATATGTTTTCCTCCATTGGTTTGATATTTCTGCTCTTTCTGGCCGTTTTACTCGGTCCCTTTTTATCTATTTCTAAATATCATTTTCATTTTTGATATGCATTATTTCTATGTATCTTCTTTTTTCTTCCGTCATAAGTCTTTTTATTACATTTCTTTCTACTATGTAGCTCTCTGTGACATATTTTGCCTTTCTTATTTTTATATTTTTACTATTCTCGGAGCTTTTCCGCATTTTCTTTTTTTTTATCTCCATTCTCGGTCTCACCATCTCGACCATTTATTCTCTTTATTTTTATAGGTTATTTTTCTTACTGATTCGCTTATGATTTTGTTACAGGCTAATTAACTCAACATAAATTAATTTAATAAAAACAAATCAATTTGGTAACAATATAAGAATAAGTTGTAAAATAAAATCTCATCCGCTTAAGAGATAAATGGCGCGAAATTATCAAACGTGTTGCTCAACATGGAAAAAATATAATCAAACGAATAACGGTCGCATAGAAAAATAATACTCAAATGATGCTGCTCAACGCGGGAGAAAAGTCAAAGCATGTCGACTAGCTTGTTATCACGCCGCTGCTGTTAGACGAAATATCGACGAGCTATCGGAAGCTTTGTTCATAAGTATGTGCATTTGCACCGACAGAATATTTCCGCATTTGATTTTTGCGAAAGCCATTATATGCATTTTAACAGAAAAAGTTTTATGACTTAACGTTTATTTGACCCACTTAATTTCAATAAGCAGTTAAGCTTCTCACGCTTTTGCGTTGAAGCCTACAGCACGCCTATCTAACTGTTGGCTACACCGAACGCCAAAGACTCTGGTAACACGCCAGAGGAGTTTTCTGTCAGCTAATTTCGCATAAAAGAACCCATTCAACCTAGCGTTCAGCTGATGCATTTTGAATCTTGTACTGGTTGCCTTCGAGTGAACAACTTAGCCCGTTTTGATCAGCATACACCACGCACGCTGGTAGATGCATCTACGCCATCCACTCCAATGAAATAACATCGAGTAAATCCTTCAAAGATTATATAATGTCATCCACAATTTATCTCACACCACCAACTACGTATTTCATATTGTCATCATACTAATCAGCGGAAAAAACCTACAATATCTTTCCTAACCATTTATCATTCAATAATCCAATTCTACCGACGTCCTAGAGAAACAGAAGAGAAGCCAAAAAAATCCAATCAAAGAACAAAATATCAACAAAAATCAAATTATAACTAGTTTTTACTTGCTATTTTAATAATGGAGGATGATAATGGAATCATGAATAGTAAACAGTAGCTAGACATTGTCAGTCAATTAGAAATCGCGAATAGATTATTATTTTTTTTATAGATAAAGAATATGTTTATTACAAAATAATTTTGGATATTATATACTTTAAAAATGTTAAAATTTTTAGAATAATTAATTATTACCTAAATAATAATTAACTACTAAATAATAATTAACTATATTTAATTATATTTAAATAATAATTAATTATAAAATAATTAAAGATGTAAATTTTATTAAAAAAAATTAATAATTAATAATTTTTAAAAATAATTAAGAGTTAATTCAAATAATTAATTGTTTTAAAATAAGAAAAAAATTTTACTTATTAAAAATAATGACTTAAAAATTAATAAATTTTTCAAAATTATTTATTATAAAATTTTTATAAAATAATTTATAAAAATAACAGGATGTTGAAAATAATTAATTATTAATTATAAAATATAAAATTAAAATTTTTAAAAATTAT